>JAVJIF010026980.1:0-67519 GCA_038442645.1 Agave tequilana | reverse complement strand
CCCCTCCTATCTGTGCAAATTTTCAATTTTCCCATGGAATTTTCCTGTAAAATAAGTTTAAATATTAGATCTCAGGGATGGTAAAAAATAATATTTTTTATTTTTTATTTTTTTATTTTTTTACAACTAGAAGAAAAGTTAAATGTCAGTTTTCAAAAATAGCTTTTGATACAAGTTCCCGACAACGGCGCCAAAAATTTGTTGCGACATGAATATTGTGAAATTTTTCGTCGTCGTTTGCACCGCATGCAAATTATAAAAATCGAATCTTGCTTTTAAATTTTAGAAAAATAGCATCTTGGCGAGAAAAGTGTTTTAATCCATAGAGAATTATAGAAAATCACAGTTTCTAAATTCAGAATTTCAATTTTTTATCCAGTTGGAAGTTTGGCGAACAAATGATTTGAATTTGGTATTTTGAAATTGTTTTAACAAGTAAGCTTCAGGATGAATTAGATTTTTTTTTTTTTTGACTTGAAAAAGTAGCTCTACTTCAAAATAAAATTGTATAAGTAAAAATAACAATTACAAAATAGCAGCTAGAAAGAATTATGCTTTAGTCATCTAAAAACGTTGCATAGTTAGACTTCCCTCACCATAAGCAACCATGAGAATGAGGAGCGGATCTAGTTGCCACTCACCGCACCACATAGATACTTGGGGGGGCAAAATCAATCCTCTACTAGTTAATAGATAAATAAAGCACAAAATAAAAAATAGCTGCAACTACAGTCCAACAACCAACCACAGTTTACACAACAAGAATAAGAGACTAAAAAAAACAAATAAACTCTAGTTACACCCTTAAAACCAGTAGAACAAAACCTCATATCTCTTTCACCTTCAAACATTTAAGAGCTCAGCATCAGCACTCCAGACAGTAAGCTTTGCTTTCGTTGCAGCTATCAAATTTCCTCCTTTCGCTTTATTGCAATAGGGTAGTAAAAGTACTAATACCATCTTTCATTTTATTTTGGAAACATCTCATGTTTTGTTATTTCCAAATTAACCAACAGATAGACAGAGTCAAAATCTCCCAAACTGGTTGTAACTGTTTCTGAATGTTACTTAAACTCCAATGTAGAAGCAAATGTTCCAATGAATTAGGCAATTGAGGGGAATCAAAAAAACTGGCAGCCATCATCCATATATCTTGTTCAAATTCACAATTCAAGAACACATGATCCCTAGTTTCCAATTCACACCCACAGAAGACACAAAAGGATCACCAGACCAGCCTTTTTTAATCAAATGATCTTTAGTATGCAATCTTTCTCTCATCAGCATCCATAAGAAAACCTTAACTTTGAGGGGAGAAATGGAATTCTAAATCACAAAGGACAACTCAACCTGCACACCCCTAAATTAAGAACTTATAACAAGAGTTAACAGAAAATTTTCTAGAAGTACAAAGTGTCCAATAAGGTTGATCAATTCTGCCATGCACAGGATCAAGACCAAAAATGAGCTGAAGCAATTTGCCCTTCACCAATCTCACGTCAATAGACGGTCTATTAATCAACAAATGCCACTGCCATGTTCCATTCAATAAAAAACCTTGTTTGTCTACTGTTGATCGCAAATTCAACGACAAATCAGCTACCATAGGATAGCCTCCAAAGTACCATCTTTAACCCATTTATCTAACCAAAATCTTACTTTAGACCCATCCCAGACTTACTTTATCTAACCAAAAAACTTTCTTTATCTAACCCAAAGCTGCCAATCTCTTTTAGTCAATTTTCTGGAATTGAGAGGTAGACCAAGGTATTTGAAAGGAAGAGACTCAAGAGGACAATGAAGCAAAGAAGCAAGCATAAGCCCTCTGGATGCATACTTATCAAAATACACCAACGAACTCTTGGCAAAATTAATGCTTAATCCAGAGAAACCCTCAAACAGGTATAAAATGAGCTTGAGATTGGTGATATCTGCTCTGTTTGCTTTGCAAAAAATCAATGTATTATCAGCAAATTGCAATGATATAGTATTCTTCAATTCCCCATGAGATTAAGCTCTGATAAATGCCCATTCTCACTTCCTAGGACTAACATCCTCTGAAGAACATCCGCAGCAAAAATAAACAACATTGGGGATAGAGGATCATCTTGCTTAAGGCCTCTCTTGCAGTTAATGGTGTTAGATTGAATGCCATTAACATGAACAGAATACTTATATGAATTGAAATTCATCTTAATCCAAGAAATCCACTTCACACCAAACCCTAGCCAACAATCCAATCCACAATAAAATTCCAGTCCACACAATCATAGGCTTTCATGAAATCTATTTTACGAAGTGCAATTTCAGATTTTCTCTTAGAACAAGAATGAACAACTTCAGAAGCAATAACTATAGAATCCAAGAGCTTCTATTGGCTTGGAAAGCAGATTGAGAAGCATGCACCAAAGAACACAGTTGTGGATCTAGTCTATTAGCCAACACCTTGGTAAAAATTTTGAGAATACAATTAACGAGGCTAATAGGTCTAAAGTCTTTGACTAAATTAGCTATATCTACCTTGGGAATAAGAGTAACAATGGCATAATTGATCCTATCCAAATTAGATGTGCCATTGTAAGAGAAAAGAAGAACAGAACAAGATCATTTTCAATAAGAGCATAAAAATGCTGGAAAAACAACATGGAGAAGCCATCTGGCCCAGGAGCCTTATCAGCACCCATGCCAAAGACAGCCGTTTTAATCTCTTTAGTGGTGAAAGGCTGCTCAAGGAAAAAACAATCACAAAGATCAGGTTACATTTTTTCCCAATCAGGAGTCAACTTAAACGAAGTAGTTTTGCCAAAAGAGAGGAATAGAATTCATGAAATGCCGGCCTAATCACATTATGATCATTACTGATAACCCCCTCCACCAACAAAGAGTGAATATAATTATTCCTTCTTTGGGTAGAAGCAACCTTATGGAAGTAAGCAATATTTGATGTTGCATAAATAATGTACGAAATACTGCTAAGCTATTTAAATTAAACTTTCAAAAAGGAAAGAACTTCTCTATTTTGATCGAGGCGTGCGGAGCACTGTCCTTAAAAGTAGATCGCACCCCTCTGAGAGAGTATCTCGTGCAGCAGATTGATGGCGGCCTACCCTCTAGGATTTCATGATCGCTGGCTCTGCAAGCGTGCACTCGCAATGCACAGGCCCTCGAATAGCTCGGTTTTATTTCCTCCAGAGATGCAGGGAAGAACTGAAGAGTTTAAGAAATTCCAGAGAGGAAGAAGATGGTTGAGTTCTGTTTTTGAGAGCAGGGAGTAGATCCTTTATAAAGAGAGTTTTACATTATTAAAAAATCCTTGGCAGAGAAACAATCCTTGGACAGAGGAAGAAATCTTTCCTTGTGCAGAGAAATAAAATTGCTTTGGAAACTGTCACTGTAGAACTTGGGCAGAGAGCTGACGTGAAAAGACATGGAAAGATAAGAATCTCAACAGCTATCTCTGACCCAAATATTATAAAAAGATTTGAAAAGATTTAATTTTAAATCCAAAAATAAAATTGGCAAAACTTAGCCTATTCGGGCACACCCGCGAGGCTCTGAAACCCGAATTTGCACCTCCCTGCGCGTGCGATGCGGGCGCACATGCACATTAAGGTTTTCTGGATCCGGTAACCCAATTTTTTTCACTGGGCCTCAATGAGCTTGTGTGTGCGTGAGCACCCTCTAGTTTCTAGCCCACACAACCCATCATGAAAGAGACTCCATATATAAACACTAAAGAGTTCTTTACCTATCCAATGTGAGACTAAAAGAACTTTACTTAATTTTGAAATACCCTCAAAATACTGACAATCCCCCACTATTTCAAAATTAAAAGGAAGGATAATATGAACGAGAGAGAAGAAGAGGAAACATGAGAACTCAATGCATCAATAATGGTGACTTTTGGTTTATGAACCACTACCTAGGATATGTAGGTGTGTCCCCACAGGAAGTTGATAAAATATAAAATTTCTATGAACCAATCTTCCTAATTATGGATCATTGACCTACTGCCCACATATCATTCATAGAACTGAACTATTCAAAACGAGTTGGCGCGAATCAGCCATGCGCCTTACCTGGATATTCATGAGCGCTCTAGAGAATATGTCTACATTCTCATAGGAAGCGGCCCCACTTTCACACTCAATAGGTGAATCCATCAAGTGTGCATTGCACTTAAACACACACCCAATAAGGGCTATGGTAATCCATTAAGAGCTAATTCTCATCCTTTGCACATTGCAATTTGCACTATCTGCATCATAGGAAGGGACTTCTCAATAATAAAATATTCATAGTGCATCTCCAAGTCAACAAATGATTTGTTATTACCCATATGAACCTACTTCTTGAGTTTATCAATCACATAGGTTGGGTTACTATCATTTTTAACTCTTTGTTATAGACATGAGTCCCATTCCCCTCGATGTATTCTCCACTGGTTTTCTCCCTAGTGGTTTGGTAAATGGATCACTTATATTAAACTCTGACTTCACATAGTCAAGAAATATGATCCCATCATCTAGCAGCTACTTCACAATTTTATGTCTTAGGCGTATATGCCTACTCTTTCCATTGTATATTTTATTCTTAGCTTTAGTAATTGTACCTTGGTTATCACAGTGACTAGACACAGACGGAGATGGTCTCTTCCAAATTGGTATATCAATCAGCCTCAGTACTTGCCTTCTCTAAGGCAATAAACTCATACTCCATAGTGAAGTGAGCTTTGACGGTTTGCTTGAATGATTTCCAAGACATCGCACTCCTACCAAGTGTGATCACATATCTACTTGTAGACTTTAACTCATCAGAATTAGAGATCCAGTTAGCATCTGAGTATCCCTCTAAAACAGAAAGAAAGCCACAATATATCAAACTATAATTAATAGTTCCTTTTAGATACTTTGGCACTCAATATAATGCTATCCAATGGTCCTTATTAGGACAGTGAGTGTAACAACTAAGTCGTCTCACAGCATAAGCAATATCAGGTCGTGTATAATTCATCAAGTGCATTAAACTACCAATGATTTGTGCATACTCAGATTGTGACACACTTTCTTCTTTATTGTTTCTTAAGTGAATGCTGCCATATAAGGTGTGAAAATAGGAGTGCAGTCAAAATGACCAACTCTTTTCAATATTCTTTCTATATAGTGTCCTTATAAAAGCATGATACAATCAAAATCTCTAGTAATTTTAGTTCCTAAGATCACATCAACTTTGTTGGCCCAAAGGCTTATCACCCTAGTTTTGATGATGATCAACTCATGAAGTCATGATTACTAATGATCTTGTGTTTAATTAGTGACAGATTCTTTATCAAGATCTTAGTAGGTGTGGAGCTTCAACAAAGGATTTAAAGACAAGTTGGAAGCTAGCACCGGTTGATTCACGAGCCTATGCATCAAGAACACATCTAGAGATGAGCTCGGTGGATTGCATTTGGACCAAGTCAAGAAGTTGAGAAGCCTTCAAGTGAAGACTTCAAGAGGATGAAGACTTGTGTCTAGGTATAAGAATTTTATTTGTTTTAGATAAAAATGTAAAGGATAGAATAGATTGGTGGATTGCTCAAGTCTATATCACACACACACTCTTGATAGAACTCTTGATAAAATTGCTTTCATAAAAGAATTTTTATTTAGAAAAAGATTTTTCTTTGTGACAAAATATTTATCTTGGATTTTGGTATTTCATAGTTTACATATCTTATATCCAAAACCATGCTTAGAGCCTATTGTCAAAAACTAGATATTTCATCTTGATTGTGTAGTGGATCATATCCATACACACTATGCCTTAAAGTATATCTTGTTTTTGTATTTGATGAAAATTTGGAAAAACATGTGTTTTAGAAAAACAGTTTTATTATGAGCCAATATTTCCAAGTTACAAAAATAGTCAAATCTTTAATAAACATGCCTTGATTTTGTGCAAGCATGTTTCTATATCATAAAACTATTTTTGTAGAAATTCTAAGTATTTATGGGATTTTTATTAAGCCAAAAAGACCTATCTTTAATCCCATTTTTCTGGTTCTGGCAGTTCTGATTTTTCAGAACTGACAGTGGCCGGTCGACCGGGTCGGTCGACTGGACATGCACAGACGTGCACGCCTGTGTGCACTGGAGGGACGGTCGACCGGACCGGTCGACCGCTTCAGAGAGCTTTGCTCTCGGGAATTATCGGTCGACCGGGCCGGTCGACCGACAGAGGGTTTACTCTCTCCTCCAGTTGATCGGTCGACCGGGTCGGTCGACCGGAGGCTGCAACGGTCGGATTTTGACCGTTGCCGGTCGACCGGACCGGTCGACCGGAAGCTCTGACAGAGCCCAACGGTCAGATTTTTCTGGCTTCTATAAAAGGGGTTTTTGTCATTGTTTTGAGCCAAGATTTTTGGAGACCTTAGAGCTAGTTTTTCCCAGTCTTTCTGAAGGGTTTCTCTCCACAAAATTAGAGTCAATACTTCCAATTAAAATGAGAGTTTTATCAAAGAGTGTAAAAGAGATTTTCTTGTGTTTTTCACCAAAGATTCTTTCCTTGCTTTCTCACACAACACTTGAGCATCCATTGAGCTATTCATTCTATAGGAGTGTTATTGTGAGAGGATTTTAGGTGATCAAGAGTTGTGATCACCAAAGTTCATCTTTGTTCTTTGAGAAGGCGGACGGTGTGTTCGCGGTTTGCTTCGGGTCCTAGTGAGGACTTGGTGTTGTTGGGTCCTAGTGAGGACTTGTAGCTTGAGGTGCGGCCTCGACGAGCCGGTGGGCTTGTGGTGTGTAAGGGACTTGGGAGTCCGAGGGCTTGTAGGTGTTGCGGCACCAAGGAGAGATCCGGTTGGATCGTGCATAGTGGAAATCCTTTGTGTGTCGAAGGCGGGGATGTAGAGCAAGTGTGCTCGAACCTCGAAACATACCCTTGTGTTTGCGATTGCTCACTCTTGCTCTCTTTCTCACTTAGTCTCTTTTATATCTTGCATTACTTACATTGTCTCTACTTTACATGCTTGATATACCCTTGTGCTTATATTGTTATATACTTGCGTGGGATTGATTGTCTAACACTTGTATTCAACCAAGAGAGCCAACGCGGCACCTCAACCCATTCAAGGGGAATCTAGAGGAGTTTGTCCAGAGCCTCGCAAGGGGAATTCGGCAACACTCTTGTGTTATACATAAGTGTTTAATTAAAAGAAGTTTAATTTGGTCATCTTATTTTTAATTCCGCATTATTTGTTCATAAGTGACCATTAGATTAGCCATCACCTATTCACCCCCCCTCTAGGTGATCTTACAATTGGTATCAGAGCTAGTGCTCTTGATATTGGGTCTAACAACCTAAGAGTTAAAGATCCTCTTTTAGGCTAATCACAAGATTTGTACACACACCATGGACTTCATGTCACCACCCACCTTTGACTTTCTTAACATCCAAATTTGGAAGGTTAAGATGTCTTTGTTCCTCAAAGGACTTGGCCTTAGTGTATATCTTGCCACAACTAATAAAGAATATTGCTTAAATGGTAAGAACATTGAGGCTAATGCAAAGGCCCTACATGCTTTAGTATCTAGCTTAGATGATGATTTTTTGTCTAAGTTGACTAATCTTGACTCGGCTTTTGTAGTATGGAACACCCTCATCTCCCTTGGCGAGAAAGATCTATACTATGCGGGGAGCGATTCGGACGTTGGAAGCGACATCTCCAACGTATGCTATATGGTCCAAGGGGATAACCCCCTTGAGGTAAACTCCGAATCCGATGATGTGGACATGTCATATGATGAGCTCACTTCATTTTGCCAATTATTGCTTGAGAAATATGACATGATTAAAAAGAATAATAAAAATTTGAAAAAGGAAATTGCTTGCATGCATAAGGAACATGACTCATATAGAAATAACATTGCATGCTTAGAAAAAGATAACAAGAATTTGAAAAAGAATTTTGATTGCACGCATGTAGAAAATGGTTCTTTTAGAAATAAACTTGCATGTTTAGAAAAAGAAATGAGGATTTGAAAAATGAGAATATTTCCTTAATGTCTAAATTGAATATTTTATGTGAAGGAAATATGATTTTGAAAAATAAGATTGATTTGGTGGAAAAACAAAAGGAAGTTGTTTTTCAAGAAAATAAGTCTTTGAAAAGAAAAATTTGTGAAAAAGAAAAGGATTTTGTTTCGAAAAAGAAAAAGAAAAATGATCATATATCTCACCATGCTTTACATGCAACCACTAGTGAGATTAATGGTTTGAGAAATAAAATAAATGATTTGAGTTCAACTTTGAACTCTTGTGCATTCAATCGTACTAGATTGGAATCCTTATTTCAAAAGAAACAAGTTCCTCATGCTCATGCACATACACATCATGCTCATGCTTATGTTGCACAACATGATCACACTCCTACACATAAGCATACTAAGGTGTACGTTTGTACACATTGTGGCCGCAAAGGCCATTTAAGAAAATATTGTTATGATAGATTAGGTCATTTCAATAAGAATTTTTGGGTGCCTTACAACAAGACTAACCTCAAAGGACCCAAGAAAATATGGGTACCAAAACCCCCACCTTTTGCTTTTGATGTAGGTGAGGGCTCTCACAAAACGTGAGAGGGATGGTACCTTGGTAGTGGATGCACTTGGACATGATGAACATACTTTTGGGTTGCATCGCTATCAAGGAATTTTGGTGGGTCAACCACCATGCTAGGAGCTTTGAAGTTGGTAACAAATTCTAAACTCCTATTTCATTTATGTACATGCTTTTAATTTCATGTATCATATAGCATGTTCATGTTTTAAGATTTCTATGTGCTTCATGTGGCATTTACATGCTTAAATGTAGAATGTGTCAAAACTTGCATTTATACATATATGAATAGTGAACTACAATTGACTCATACATATTTGAACTTCATGCTCATTTGTATCCACTATATGCATGTGTATAGGCTAGTTTGATGATTCGGTCATTTATACTTGTTATGCCTATATTTGATCTTACTTCATGTATATGTGTGTTTAATTCAAATCTAATAAATATACATGTATACCCTTGAGTCATTTGCCTTCATGCAATATATATTGGACTCTTTTCATATTTGGGATATGTATGCATATTGTTAGAATTGGATAAATCATACATATACCATGAAGATTAGTATTTTAAATAAATAATAAAAAAAAATGATTTTTCATGTTTTTGATTTGTATTAAAGATTAAAACATGTGTAAAACAAAATGTGATTTATGATCTTTTGAGCTTGAATGACTATTTTCATAAAGCATTGCTAAATACAAAATACTTTATGAAAAATATATGATTTGTTTTAAGATGAAAAATAAGATTTTCATGAGATTCATGCTTCACTTTCTATTTTCATGAAAATACCATTTACATAACCTTTGAACACTCATCTTTTATGATAAAAGATAATTTTTGAGCTTTATGGACTATGAGTGCTTAAACTTGTATGTATTTAGTATAATTCATGAATAACATATGATTTCATGTTTTTGAAGGATCTTTAACTAGTTTTTCAAAAATTATTTATAACTAGTTATTTATTCTTCAAATTTGGTAGTGCTTAAACATAACTATTTTTCAAACCTACCAATTTTTGATTATGAGTATATACATGACTTACAATGTTAATTTTACAATTGGTATATTACTCACATTTTGGTTCCTATATATGTATGCCCTAATTTTCAAATTGGTCTTATCTATTCACATACATATATATGATTTTCATGTGCTTACTTTACAATTGATTTACATTCTTAAAAGCACAAAAAGTTTATGCTAAGTTAAGTTAACACCTTATATTAACTATGCATAAGCTTATGAAAAATAAAAAGATTTTATTTTAGATCTTTCATTTGGTATCAATATGCTTCAACTTCAAATTTGTTATATGATTACAATTGATATCAATATGTTTGAAACAAAAAATTTTTTTTTTGCAATGATAACTTGATATCACACATCTTCAAGTGCTATTTTCTATTGGTATCAAAATTACAAATTATGATTGGTTCAAAATTTGTTTTATTGGGAAAAGTTCAAAATTTTGTTTTGATAAAGAAAAATTAAAAATGTTTTGTTTTGTATTTCTTATATGCAAGGAGAGCTTAACATCTCTCTTACATATAGATTCATGTTGAGTATATTATAAATTGAGGAGCTTAACATCTCTTCTTTATATGATATACGTGTGTAGGGGGAGCTTCACATCTCCTTCTATGCATTACATAGTTGTGTTGTGTGAATTAGGGCTTCACATCCCTCTTTCATGCAATGCACATTGTAGGGAAGCTAACTTAACGTCTTCCTCTTCATGAATGTATATCGCATATAAATCTTTATTGGTTGATTTGTATTTACCCCTTCTTGATTCTTTTGTTTTTGACAAAAAGGGGGAGAAAACTTTGTTTTGATTTGCTTTTACTTTGAACCCTTTGTTGATGATTGACAAAAAGGGGGAGAAGTATTTGTGATGTATTTGTGATATATGCATGATTTCCTTACTTAAGGGGAGAAGTATTTGTCTTCCTTACTTAAGGTTGTATAAGATTTGTATTTATGCATATATATGTTGTCTTGCAATTAGGAGCAACAGGATTTGATTTTTGTTATGATTGCATCTCCTACATTGCATACATGTCATGTGCTTTTATTGCCATATCTATTATTTATTTGGTATGCATGAGTTAAGGGGGAGCTTCTTTGAAGCTTTACTTTAATCCATGCATATATAACTTCATGAGTTTTGTCATCATCAAAAAGGGGGAGATTGTTGGCCCAAAGGCTTATCACCCTAGTTTTGATGATGATCAACTCATGAAGTCATGATTACTAATGATCTTGTGTTTAATTAGTGACAGATTCTTTATCAAGATCTTAGTAGGTGTGGAGCTTCAACAAAGGATTTAAAGACAAGTTGGAAGCTAGCACCGGTTGATTCACGAGCCTATGCATCAAGAACACATCTAGAGATGAGCTCGGTGGATTACATTTGGACCAAGTCAAGAAGTTGAGAAGCCTTCAAGTGAAGACTTCAAGAGGATGAAGACTTGTGTCTAGGTATAAGAATTTTATTTGTTTTAGATAAAAATGTAAAGGATAGAATAGATTGGTGGATTGCTCAAGTCTATATCACACACACACTCTTGATAGAACTCTTGATAAAATTGCTTTCATAAAAGAATTTTTATTTAGAAAAAGATTTTTCTTTGTGACAAAATATTTATCTTGGATTTTGGTATTTCATAGTTTACATATCTTATATCCAAAACCATGCTTAGAGCCTATTGTCAAAAACTAGATATTTCATCTTGATTGTGTAGTGGATCATATCCATACACACTATGCCTTAAAGTATATCTTGTTTTTGTATTTGATGAAAATTTGGAAAAACATGTGTTTTAGAAAAACAGTTTTTATTATGAGCCAATATTTCCAAGTTACAAAAATAGTCAAATCTTTAATAAACATGCCTTGATTTTGTGCAAGCATGTTTCTATATCATAAAACTATTTTTGTAGAAATTCTAAGTATTTATGGGATTTTTATTAAGCCAAAAAGACCTATCTTTAATCCCATTTTTTTGGTTCTGGCAGTTCTGAATTTTCAGAACTGACAGTGGCCGGTCGACCGGGTCGGTTGACCGGACGTGCACAGACGTGCACGCCTGTGTGCACTGGAGGACGGTCGACCGGACCGGTCGACCGCTTCAGAGAGCTTTGCTCTCGGGAATTATCGGTCGACCGGGCCGGTCGACCGACAAAGGGTTTACTCTCTCTCCAGTTGATCGGTCGACCGGGTCGGTCGACCGGAGGCTGCAACGGTCGGATTTTGACCGTTGCCGGTCGACCGGACCGGTCGACCGGAAGCTCTGACAGAGCCCAACGGTCAGATTTTTCTGGCTTCTATAAAAGGGGTTTTGTCATTGTTTTGAGCCAAGATTTTTGGAGACCTTAGAGCTAGTTTTTCCCAGTCTTTCTGAAGGGTTTCTCTCCACAAAATTAGAGTCAATACTTCCAATTAAAAGGAGAGTTTTATCAAAGAGTGTAAAAGAGATTTTCTTGTGCTTTTTCACCAAAGATTCTTTCCTTGCTTTCTCACACAAACACTTGAGCATCCATTGAGCTATTCATTCTATAGGAGTGTTATTGTGAGAGGATTTTAGGTGATCAAGAGTTGTGATCACCAAAGTTCATCTTTGTTCTTTGAGAAGGCGGACGGTTGTGTTCGCGGTTTGCTTCGGGTCCTAGTGAGGACTTGGTGTTGTTGGGTCCTAGTGAGGACTTGTAGCTTGAGGTGCGGCCTCGACGAGCCGGTGGGCTTGTGGTGTGTAAGGGACTTGGGAGTCCGAGGGCTTGTAGGTGTTGCGGCACCAAGGAGAGATCCGGTTGGATCGTGCATAGTGGAAATCCTTCGTGTGTCGAAGGCGGGGATGTAGAGCAAGTGTGCTCGAACCTCGAAACATACCCTTGTGTTTGCGATTGCTCACTCTTGCTCTCTTTCTCACTTAGTCTCTTTTATATCTTGCATTACTTACATTGTCTCTACTTTACATGCTTGATATACCCTTGTGCTTATATTGTTATATACTTGCGTGGGATTGATTGTCTAACACTTGTATTCAACCAAGAGAGCCAACACGGCACCTCAACCCATTCAAGGGGAATCTAGAGGAGTTTGTCCAGAGCCTCGCAAGGGGAATTCGGCAACACTCTTGTGTTATACATAAGTGTTTAATTAAAAGAAGTTTAATTTGGTCATCTTATTTTTAATTCCGCATTATTTGTTCATAAGTGACCATTAGATTAGCCATCACCTATTCACCCCCCCCTCTAGGTGATCTTACAAACTTCACCCATGTCTTTCATATCAAAATTAGAAGACAAAAATGATTTGGTGTCATTTATAATTTCTATGTTTGTACCAAATATAAGCATATCATCAACATATAAACATATGATAACACCAACATTATCCTCAAATTTAGTATAGATATATTTATTAGCATCATTAATCTGATAGCCATAGGAAACAAGAACACTATCAAATTTATCATGCCATTGTTTGGGTGCTTATTTTAAACCATATAAAGATTTTACAAGTTTGCAAACTTTGTATTCATTTTCAGTTGTCACACAACCTTCAGGTTGGTCCATATATATTTTTTTCTTCCAGTTCTCCATTTAAGAATGCAGTTATAACATCCATTCGATGTATCACAAGCTTAAGAATAGATGTTAAAACAAACAACACTCTAATAGATGCAATTTTAATCACAGGAGCAAATGTATCAAAATAATCAAAGTCTTTTTTTTAAGTGTATCCTTTAGCAACCAATCTATCTTTAAATTTATCTAAAGACCCATCAGGTTTTAGTTTTTTTTAAATATCCATTTGCATCCAATTGGTTTTGCACCTAGTGGCAAATCAACATGTTCCCAAGAGTGATTTGATAATATGGATTCTAATTCATTATTAATAGCCTCTTTCAAAAATGGAACATCCGGAGAAGAGATAGCCTCTTTATAAGTGAGAGGGTCACACCAACAAGAAATGTAAAAAAATCTTTACCAAAGTCAGTTTCTTTTCTAACTCTTTTACTTCTTCTTAGTTTAGCCTCTTCATTATCATCAGATTCTTGTGCATAACTAGATGATAAATCATGAGAAGGTTTATCAACATGAGTTTTTAATGAAAAAACATGCTCAAAGAATTCTGCATTTTAGTTTCAACAATAGTGTTGACCTCCATAACATTATTATCACTTCTAGTCATAAGAAACCTATATGAAGCACTATGATGCGCATAACCAATAAACATGCAGTCAAAGGTTTGGGGTCCTAGTTTCTTTCTTTTGGTTTAGGTAGAAGAACTTTAGTTAGGCACCCCCACACTTTTAAATAGTTTAAGTTTGGTGCATGACCTTTCCAGATTTCATATGGAGTTATGCTGGTTTTCTTATAGGGTACTCTATTTTGAATATGACAAGCAGAGAGTATAGCCTCCCCCACAGATTCAGAGGTGCACAAGAACTTATAAGTATAGCATTCATCATATTTTTGAGTGTTCTATTTTTCCTTTCAGTAACACCATTAGATTCAGGTGAATATGGAGGGGTAGTCTCATGAATTATGCCTTATTATTTACAAAATTCATGAAATTATTTAACTTCATATTCACCACCTCTATCCGATCTCAATCTCTTGATTTTCTTATTTAGTTGATTTTCAACTTCTGATTTATCATCTTTAGATCTTAGCAGATAGACTACTATATATATAGAACAGTCATCAATAAAGGTGATATAAAATTTTTTACCACCTCTAATTAAGTTATTTTTAAAGTCACCAAGATCACTATGAACGCAATTCAGATTTTCTTTGTACACTTTTGTATGATTTCTTAGTGGATTTAGATTCAACACATATTTCACATTTGTCATGATCAGATATAGTTACATTATGCAAGAGACCTATATCTTTCATTTTCTTAATGTAAGAAAAACCAACATGTCCTAACCTACCATGCCAAAGATCACAAGAGTCAATCATGTAAGCAGAAGAAGTAGATGTATTTTCATTCATGATTTCAAGTACATTCAGCATAAATAAACCCTGACTACAGTACCCTTTACCAACAAATTATCCATTCCTAATCATTACATTTTTATCAGATTCAAAGCAGACCTTAACTCTAGCTTTTCCAAGAAGGAAAAAAAGAAATGCGATTCCAACGAATCTCAAGAACATGAAGTACATCTGAAAGAGAAAGGATCTACCCTGAAGTGAGCTTGAGAAGCACCTTTTCCTTACCCACAATAGATGAGGGCCTCGAATCGGCCATGAACACTTGTTCACCATCATCATCAGAAGAGTAAGAAGAGAAAGCTCTTCTGTTGGCACACATATATCGGGTTGCCCCGGAACTAATCACCCATTTCTTATTATGAGCAACCATATTAACTTTAGAGATTATAGTAACAATAATGTCACTCTCAACCAGGCTAACTTGTGGTTTAGATGGAGGCTCACCAGTCTTCCGGAACCTACACTGTGCTGAGTAGTATCCAGGTTTGCCACAAAAAAAATAGTTTCCTTTCTTCTTTAAAGTAGAGTCTGGGTTTGTAAATTTTTGTGTTCCAGCATCTTCAATAATGTATTTCTTATTAAGACTTTCCCAAATTTTAGTTGCAGTTTTATAAGGACAGTAAACATTAAACAGTGCATTACTAAGTGTGCTGAGAATGATGTGTTTACAGATTTTGTTAGTTTTTTCCCAGTTTTGCAATTCCTTTTCTTTCTCTGATTTAGGATCAGTTATAGCAAAGGCATAACCAGTTACATCAAGTGTGGACATAACTTTTTCTTGCCATCTTTTATAGTGGGTTCCATTAAATGCTTCAATCCTAGAGATGTCAGGCAGAGACTTAACATTAGTAGCAGCAACCATAGCAGTATCCATATCTACTCTTAAGATTATTTGATAAATAATGTACGAAATACTGCTAAGCTATTTAAATTAAACTTTCAAGAAGGAAAGAACTTCTCTATTTTGATCGAGGCGTGTGGAGCACTGTCCTTAAGAGTAGATCGTGCCCCTCTGAGAGATTATCTCGGTGCAGCAGGTTGATGGCGGCCTACCCTCTAGGATTCAACGATCGCTGGCCCTACAAGTGTGCACTCGCAATACACAGGCACTCGAACAGCTCGGTTTTGTTTCTTTCAGAGATGCAGGGAAGTACTCTTAGAATGTGTCACTGCAGAACTTTGGCAGAGAGCTGACATGACAGGACATGGAAAGATACGAATGTCAACAACTATCTCTGACCCAAATATTATGACAGGATTTGAAAAGATTTAATTTTAAATCCAAAAATAAAATTAACAAAACTTAGCCTATTCGGGCACACCCACCCGCGGAGGCTCTGAAACCCGGATATACACCCCCGTGCGCGTGGCTATGCGGGCGCACATGCGCTTTAAGGTTTTCTAGATCCGGTATAACTCAATTTCCTTCACTGGGCCTTAATGGGCTTGTGTGTGCGCGAGCACCCCCTAGTTTTTAGCCCACAGAACTCAATATGAAAGAGACTCCATATATAAACACTAAAGAGTTCTTTACCTATCTAATGTGGGACTAAAAGAACTTTGCTTAATTTTGAAATATCCTCAAAATACTAACATTTGAACCACCTCCTTTAACCACTGAATCCTTGATCTCTGTCTCCAATATACTTTCTCATCCTTAATCAGAGCAGCTTAATAAGAATGCACTCCTTCCTAGCAACCAAAATGTCATCTGTAGTTATCCCCCATCATTCTGCTTCTCAACAGTTTCCAATGTAGATAAAATTCTGTTTTTCTTAGTACCCAGAGAACCATAAATATTTTTCCTCCACCAAATAATCCTCCTTTTAAGTAATTTTTATTTCATTGCAAAAGCAGAAACAATATCACCAGGGACATAAAAGGAGTTCCAACAGTTATTATGCACAAAGGCATAAAAAGATTTGTGATTCAACCCCACCTTTTCAAACCTAAAAGGAGATGGAACTGGATGAATAGACTCAGTACTCAACAAAAACCGGACAATGATCAGAGCAAATAGAAGGATAAGAATACTGAATCATACCAGAGAAGAAAGAATCAAAATTCGAGGAAGTAAAGAATCTGTCTAGCTTAGTAAGGACAGGAGAGACTCTATTATTACTCCTTAGTCGCTTCTAAAGTGAATCCTCTCTAGATACATGAATTTTATTATGATCTATTCCGCGAAAATACGGATCACGTGTTATAGACAAAAAAATAAAGTTTTTTCTTTATGATTTACAAAAGGAATATGAAATAATTCTAATAGATTTAAAACAAAAACTTATTCTTAGGTAAATTGATTGCGAAATGCTTCTGTAGAGTGTCCAATATCTGTTTTATATCGTCTGTACAAAAATATTTAATTCTTATAAGATCTTCTTAATTGTTGCTCAGAAGGTCCAATAATGTATGTATATTGGACCTTTTGAGACAATTATAGGTCCTGCAGGTTAGTTCTAATTGGTCAATAACAATACATTTCAATGAATTCTTTTTTTATTTTTCTTAAGATTAGTTAATCTATTTTGAAAGGTAAAAGGGGTAGAGTACACCTTTTTTATTTTCTTCAAAAAAAAATTTCCCTTCCTCTGCATGTAGAAAAAGAATAAATAAATCAATCAAATTACAAGAAGCTTCATAAAGTGCTTCCTTAGGAGTTAAACTTCCATTCATCCATATTTCTGGAATAAGTTTTCTTGATTTTCATTTTTATTCCCATAAGAGTGAATACTATGATTCGCATTTCGAACAGGCATGGATACAACATCTAGAGGATAACTTCCGTCTAAGTTATTTGTGGGGTTAATACGGTATCCGCGATCTCTCTTGGTTTGTAATTCAATACGCAAATCAATTATACCGTCAGGTTAGCTATATGTTGTATTGTGTCAACTATTTCCACAGAAGGTGGTGAGATGATATATTAAGCGGTTACATATCTAGGACCTCTAACATGAATGGATGGTCTCTGGCTCCATACAGATTACTTCTCGATACAATTTCTTTCAAATTTATGAAAATTTCATGTAAAAATTCCTCTGTACCTACTATCGTAGAATATTCATGTGGCGCCTTCGATTATGCACGTGCGATACATGTTCCTTTTATTTCTCCAAGTAAAGCCATTCGCATGGCAATACCTATGGTATCGGCTTGACCTTTCATGAGGGGGACAAAATGAAATGACCATAATAAAGACGCTTACTGTCTACTCTTGATTCAACACAATTCCACTGCAGTATTCGGTTGGATGCTGCTATTTCTTCTCAAACTATGCTTATATTATTATTTGATCAGATCATTAAATCATTTACTTCTCTTAAAATCTGTTTAATTCTTATTTTTACACATGTCTTTTTTTTAGGAGGTCGACATCCATTATGTGGCATAGGTGTTACTTCACGTACGAAACTTAATAGTATACCACTTCTACAAATGGCCCATAATGTTGTGACTCTTCTGAGACCTAGACCTTTTATCATAACTTCTGCTCGTTGCATAGCCTGATCAATTACAGTACAAATAGAATTTTCGGCAGTGGCTTGGGCAGTATACAGTGTCCGTCTTCGGGTGCCTTTGAATCTCGAAGTACCGACGGAGGCCCAAGAAGCCCCCTGACCTCGTACATTTGTAACAGTAACAATGGTATTGTTGAAACTCGCTTGAACATGAATAACCCTTTTTGGTATTTTATGTCCATTCTTACATGAACCAATATGTCCATTCCTACGTGAACCAACTCTTCGTATAGGTTTTGTCATATTTTATTATCTCATAAATATGAATCAGATATATATAAAAGATATGGAGATATCCATTTCATGTTAAAGCAGATCCTTTATTTTTACATGTCCCTTCCTTGAGAAACACTAGAAAGATTATCCTTATCTCAATTTATGTTTCGAATTGGAACAAATCACAATAATTTATCCGTGCCTACGGATCAATAGACATTTTTTACAAATTTTATGAACAGAAGCCCTTATTTTCATATTTCTCACCCGTTATCATAATTTGGAATCTATTCCTTGTAAGAAAATAAGCCTCTTATATTTTTTTAGCTTCGAATTGGATCTCCCATGAAAGGAATGTTTACAAAAATTATCTAATCGCTCGAATATTCGTTGCGAAGTCTGTAAATTATACGTCCCCTGGTTGAATCATAGCAGCTTATTTCAATTTTGACTCTATCTCCCGACAGTATCCATATTAAAGTGTGTCGGATCCTCCCTGAAATATAACCTAGAATTAGATCTTCTTATCTAAATGGACCCGATCATTGGGAAGTGATTCAGTAATTAAACCTTTATGAATCAATTGTTGTTCTTTTATTTCGTATCAACTAATGGAGGAAGAGTTATATAGCTCACTTTTCCCCTCTTTTTGACAAATAGGAAGTTGAGATAAAATTAGGATACCAGAGAAGCATCACCATATATAATACAAAATTTCTCCTCCAATTTTTTCTAGTCTGGCTTCTCGATCTGTCATTATGCCTCGAGAAGTAAAAAGAATTACAATTCATACACCTAAAATCTTAGGAATTTTTTTATAGTTGGAATAGATTTGTGGACCAGGTCGACTGATACATTTAAAAATAGTTCTATATATTACTTTCCTAGTCCTTCTATGGCGCAAGGTTGAAACCAAGAAATATTTGTTACTTTTCTGATGTTTCCAAATGTTTTCAATAAAACCTTCTCATAGGAGTATTTTAACAACGTTTCAAGTGATATTAGTGGATCCTATTCGAACTGTTCCATTTTTACTCATGTCAGTATTTCTTATAGAAGTTATTATATCAGGAATAGCGTATCTACCCATGATGAATTATTGGTGCTTCCTAATTTTGATATAATCAACATGTTTTTTTTACTTGAATTATTCAATTATCAATTAATAAATTAGTTATTAAAAGTATATGCATGAGACATATCTAGTAATTTGATCCGTTTCAGATATCCGACTATAAATATATCATGGTTTCATCCACAAATATTTATAATACCTCGAGAATTAATAAAATTATTTTAATAAAATTCAACTGTCTAAATTCCCAAGCAATCGCACCAAAAATTCGAGTTCCTTTTGGATTTCCTTCTTGATCAATGACAACTGATGCATTGTCATTATAGCGTATTATCATATCGTTGTCACGTTTGAGTTCTTTACATGTACGTACAATTACAACTATAATTACTTCTGAATTTTATCGAGGCATATTGGGCACTGCTTTTTTTATTACAATAACAATAGTGTCACTAATATGAGCATATTGGCGAATACTAGCCCCTATAATTCTAATAAACATTAATTCTCAAGCTCCACTATTATCTGTTACATTCAAAAGGGTCTGAGGTTGAATCATTTCATTTCTATTTGAATTGTTGTTTGAATGCAAAGAATGAGGGGCAAAAATAGTGTTTTTCTATAAATAAATAAACCTCTAGTTGTTTTTTCATCCTTAATACCCCTTTTGTTTATGTTTAATTCTACTTTTTTATCCTGAAATAACAAATTGAGTTCATATTGGCTTTTTGCACGCAACTATTGAAAAGCTATTCTGGCTACAGTTTTGAATACTCCACCTATTTCATAAAGTATTCAACCTGGTTTAACAACAGATACCCAATATTCAGCGGATCCCTTCCCCGATCCCATACGTATTTTTATAGGTCTTACTATAACAGGTTTGTCGGGAAATATACGTACCCATATTTTTCCACCATGACGTGCATAGCATGTCATTGCTCTTCGCCTGGCTTCTATTTATCTAGCTGTGATCCAAGCGGGTTCAAGTGCCTGAAGAGCGTATCTGTTGAAACTAATTTGATTGCCTTGACTAGATACTCCCTTCATTCTTTCTCTATGCTGCTTATGAAATATGGTTCGTTTGGAGTTATAGTTGATGGTTTTTTCTTAATCAACCCCACCTCTACTACAGAATTGGACATGAAAGTTTCTTCTCATCCAGCTCCTCACAAATAAAAGAATTCGGTAATATTACAGATACATATGTGTTTATTTATAACTAGTACACTAAACTAAGTAATGTGATTTATTGATATTTCATTTATTACATAGGAACCTGTATATATGACTAGATGTGTATATTGATAGATATACATAATGCTTTTTTATTTATATTATAACGAATCCTTATTTTTATTTTTTATTGGAATATTGTCTTGATTCAATAAAAGTAATAAAAATAAGGGTTTCGTGGGCAGATATTGACTCTTTCCTGTTCCATTCATAGAATCAATCCATGATCTCTCGGAGTAAATCAATTTGTTCTTAGTTTGTTCTGCCATCCCACCCGATGAATCATTAGGATTTATTTTTATTTTAATAGAATCTTATATAATCACAAGTTTCGTTGATCCTATAGATTCTCCATTAATGATTAGGCCTAAACTCTGCAATGGTGCTCCCAATAAAATTCATTCCCGAGCCAATCTCCTCGGTTTCTTTTAACTCGGGGCTCTTTATTATTATTATTATTTATATCAATATTAATGCTTTATCATATTGCCTTTTATGAAGTGACCATACATATTGGAGTCATTTATCATTGATCTTTTTGTTCTCTCTTTCTATCACCTTTCCATTTATCTGCAACGTCTTTTATTTATTTATTTAATTTTTGTTCTGAATTTATAATCAAATTTTTTTTAATGGAAAATCTCAGTTGTTACAACTTTATGATTGATTTAGTCATATCGTTACTGTTTCTTAGGATCTCGACAATACGAAGCAATAAGTTGGTTATTAGTTTTTTTAGCTATTTTTTTGTTTATTTTATTATAGTTATTAAGTTCATAGTGGGGATTTTTTTAAGCCAAACCCTAAACTCTAAACTCTAAAGAAAAAACTAACGTGTCACACACTAAGCATAGCAATTATATTAAAAAAGATTAATCGATTTTTATTCAACCTCATAGAATTAAATTTGTTTATTTTTATTTGATTTAACAAAAAATAAAAATGGTTTCTAATTTTTTCTTCTATCACTAGACAGAACTGCAATCTAAATAAAGGGTCTATTTATTATTCTTCATCCACAAATATCCATTTTTTTAGGCCTAATACTCCATGGATAGTTCAAAATGTATAGGAACAATGATCAAGTATAGCGCGAATTATTTGTAGAGGAACCCTACCTTCTCTGATAATTCGACACGTGCAATTTCTTTTCCATCGATATACCCTGCAATTGGTATTTGAATTCCCTTTGTATCTGTTTGTTTAGTTAATTCAATAGCTTTTTTCATTGCCTTTCAGAACGAAACTCTATTTCTTCATTGTGAAGCCATACATTATACAAGAATAATAGGATGTCCAAAAGGTTTTTCAATTCTTGTGATAGTAATGTTGAGTATTCAGTTCATAGAATGAAACTCTTTTTGTGCATTCATCTATAATTCTTCGATCCCTCATATTCGGCCTTTTATTAATAAATTTGAGAACCCAATATAGATTACGATTTGAATCAAATCGATTCTTTTGAATTTCTATGCGTGCAATTCCAATTCCTTCGAAACCTGTGGATATTCTCTTATTTTTTTTATACATAATTCTTGATACAATTCCATATTTTCTCATCTTCTGTAGACACCTACGGAAAAACATTTTGGTTGTGCGAACCAAAAGGAATGATGATTTTGGGATGTAACAAGGCTGAAACCAAGTGGATTTAGTTTTATCTCATATTTTATGATTACATTATCTTTCCATTTATTTTTTTCTAAATAGGAATCGAAATCATAAATTCATCTAAAGAAAATTTAGATTTCTCTTTTAATACAATTGTTATATGGCAAGTGGGCCTTTTTATCGGATAACTACGTCCTCGAGCCATTAGGTCTTAACTTTTTCAAAAAAGGACACCCATTGACTTTGGCTTTACTAATGAATGAATCAGCTTCGTTCAAGCCCATATTATGACTAGCATTTGATGCTGCAGAATAAACTAATTTTAAAATGGGATACGATGCTCGATAAGGCATGAGTTCCAGTATCATAAGTGTTTCCTCATAAGAGAGCCCACGGATTTGATCAATTACTCTTCGCGCTTTGAAAGTAGACATACATATATGTCAAGCTAAAACTTTTACTTCTCTATCCGAATTTGAGCTTTTTTTATCATAAGGTTTATCCCCTTTTTTTCAAATTAATGATGAGATTTATTATCGTTTCTCGCATGTCTCGCGAAAGTCTGAGTAGGCACGAATTCTCCCAATTTGTGGCCAACCATACGATCTGTTATATAAATAGGTAAATATTTCTTTCCATTATGAATAGCGATTGTATAGCCAATCATTTTGGGTATAATAGTTGATGCCCGAGACCAAGTTACTATTATTTCTTTTTTCTCCCTCATGTTTAGTTTTTCCATTTTTTGGATAAATAATTAGCTACAAAAGGATTTTTTTTTTATTTAAGTGAACATGTCACAGCTGATTACTCCTTTTTTATTTTACGTTTTAAAGATTGGCATTCTATGTCCAATAGAATATCTCGATGTAAGTATGAAGGTAAGAATACATACAATAATGATGAATGAAAAAAAGAGAAAATACTTTATCTAGATAAGGGTCGGATGTAGGCAAGTGGATTAAGCCAGTGGATTGTGAATCCACCATGTACGGGCTCAATTCCTGTCGTTCGTCCCATCACATTATTTCAACTTCAAAAAATTCAATTTTCACTATTCCTATTTACAGCGATGAAGAATAAAACTATCACTATGTTTTTTTCCTTTTCCTACTTCTTCCAAGGCAGGATAACCCCAGTAGGTTGTAGAATTTTTCTACCAATTGGGGCTCTCCTTCCCCTGCCCCCATGGGGATGGTCTACAGGTTTCATAACTACTCCTCTTATTATAGCGTGCCTCAAACAATTTTGTCTTCTCTATATTCTCATATCTCTAGAGTCAATGAAACTACTGAACTCAATCATTTGCTACCATTACTCAATAGTTTCTGTTGAGGTCTATCCCATGGAGGTAATCAAATTGTATCACTGATTGATTTCTATGTTTCATCGTAAACCTAATTGGTTTCTTCCAATTACATAAAATAATAGTTCAAACTGCACTCAAAGGTAGGGTATTTTCCATTGACATAGGAACTTCTGTAAAGGAAATAATAGTATCCCCAATTATAGCCCCTCTGTGATGTAAAATATATCTCTTCTCACCATCCCCATAGTGAATAAGACAAATGTATGCATTTCGATTAGGATCGTATTCTATGGTTATAATTCTAACAGATATATCTTTTCATTCCGTTAAAAAATCGATTGTATGGTATAGACGCTTATGACCTTTCCCTCTATGCCTTGCGGTAATGATTCTTCTGGCATTACAACCTTTACCACAATGATGTTGTCCATAGATCAAATTATTTCATGGATTGGATTTCACTTGACTGTCTATGGCTGCATTGCGTGTGCTCAGCGTAGAAGTTTTGTATAAATGTATAGCCGTGTTATTAAGTATTTTGCTTTAAATTCTTTTCTCTATAAGAGGTGAAATAGAATAACCCAGTTGAAGCATAATTATCATACATCTGTAATGCATTATATGTCCCTAATAGGTCCTATTCTTCTAATTTTTCCCGAGAGTCAATGATTATTCATAGATATTACCTTGACACCAAAGAAGAGTTCAACCCAACACTTTATATCTATCCTAATTGATCCTGATTTGACATTAGAAGTATATTGATTGTTCTCCAATAACCGATACTTTTTTCCTATAAATATTGCATATTTAATTCCTTCCATAAATCCACTTTCCTTATGAGCTACAGTGTCAATACGAATTCTAGTTCTTATTATTTATATGTTATGGTATGAATATACCATATAATTTGGTATGTATGGATGATGAGATTCCATTGATACAGAGACAATTCCAATAGATTTATTGAACATTCTCATTTGCGTGCATCCAGCATGAATTGAACCTATGTATTTGCCAATTATGAGTTGGGTGCTTTAACCATTCAGCCATGGATGCTTAACAGGACTCGTCGTACATCGTGAATAACCAAATTCCAATTTAAATGAAATCTTTAGGAGGAATCAATTAAACAACATCAATTCAAATCCTGGATCTTCGAATTGAGAGAGATATTAAGAGAGATCAAGAATTCTCACTATTTCTTAAATTGTGAATCAAATTTGATTTAGTGGGATCTTTCACTCTCATTTTTTTCCACCAAGAACATTTTATGAAGCTCTTTGACCCCATAATTTGGAGGCTACTTTCACGTGATTCACTGGATTCAACAAACACTCAATATTTCATGATCAAAAGTGTAGTACTGCTTGTAGTAGTGGTTCTTATGTCTCATATTAACAATCTAAAGATGATCAAAAGGAAAAAATCTCTATTTGATTGGGCTTCTTCCTATACCTATGAATTTTATTGGACCCAGAAATGAGACATTGAAAGAATCTTTTTGGTCTTCCAATATCAATAGGTTGATTATTTCACTTCTATATCTTCCAAAAGGGAAAAAGATTTCTGAGAGTTATTCCATGAATCCGCAAGAAAATGCTTGGGTTCTTCCAATAAATAAAAAGTGTATAATGATTGAATCGAATCGGAAGGAGCCGGATCTGAAAAAGAGGGATTCTAATTGTAAGATTGAAACAATAATTGGAATTGAGATTCATTCAAAGAGAAAGATAGCAAATATCTGGAGTTTTTTTTTTATCCTATACGGATAATCCGATCCGCAAGGACCATGTTTGGGAATTGTTTGATCATCTTTCTCCGAGGAAAAAGCGAAACATAATCAACTTGAATTCGGGACAGCTATTTGAAATCTTAGGGAAAGACTTGATTTGTTATCTCATGTCTGCTTTTCGTGAAAAAAAACCAATTGAAGGGGGGGTTTCTTCAAACAACAAGGAGCTGAGGCAGCTATTCAATCAAATGATATTGAGCATGTTTCCCATCTCTTCTCGAAAACAAGTGGGGTATTTCTTTGTAAAATTGTGCTCAATTTCATATGTGGCAATTCCGCCAAGATCTCTTCGTTAGTTGGGGGAAGAAACACGAATCAAATTTTTGAGGAAAGTATCGAGAGAGAATTGGATTTGGTTAGACAATAATGTGTGGTTGGTAAATAAGGATCGATTTTTTAGCAGGGTACGGAATGATTGTCAAATATTCAATATGATTCCACAAGATCTATTTTCGTAACAGATTCTAACCAATTGAAAAGATCTTCTGATCAATCTAGAGATCATTTCAATTTCATTAGAAATGAGGATTTACAATATCACACCTTGATCAATCAAATAGAGATTCAACAACTAAAAGAAAGATCAATTCTTTGGGATCCTTCCTTTCTTCAAACAGAACGAACAGAGATAGAATCAGATCGATTCCCGAAATGCCTTTTTGGGTCTTCCTCAATGTCCCGACTATTCACGAAATTTGAGAAGTAGGTGAATAATCATCTGCTTTCGAATGAAATCAAAGAATTTCTTGAAATCTTACAAGATCAATTCAATCTTTTTTCTCTGACTGATGGTCAGAACTTCATTTGGGTTTGAATTCTACTGAGAGGTCCACTAGAGTTTAGAAATTTTTTAAGAAAAAATAAGATGTTTCTTTTGTCCGTTGCAGGCGATAAAAAAAATAAAGAAATGGTTGATATATTCAAAATAATTATGTATTAACAAAATACCGTGTCAGTTCATCCTATTTCATCAGATACAGGGTGTGATATGGTTCCGAAGGATGAACTAGATATGGACAGTTCCAATAAGATTTCATTCTTGAACAAAAATCTGTTCCTGGATTTATTTCATCTATTCCATGACCGGAACAAAGGGGGATACATGTTACACCTTGATTTTTGAATCAGAAGAGAGATTTCAAGAAATGGCGGATCTATTCACTCTATCAATAACTGAGCCGGATCTAGTGTATCCTGGCAGATTTGCCTTTCTATTGATTCCTACAGGTTGGATTAAAAAAAATTCTTCAATGAGGTATTCAACTCCAGAGATGAGAGAAATCTTTATTGGTTCTACCTTCTCTTTTTATAAGGAGAATTAAATTTTTTATCGAAGGATTAGAAAAAAATCAGTCCAGATCTGCCGCGGGAATGATTTGGAAAATCCAAAACTAAAAAAACAGTATTTGCTAGCAATAACATCACGGAGGTAGATCAATATAGAATGATCCAAAATCTGATTCGAATCCAATATAGCACCTCTGGATACATAAGAAATGTATCAAATCGATTATTTTTAATGACTAGATCTGTTCATAACTTTGAATATGAAATTCAAAGGGATCAAATAGGAAATGATACTCTAAATCATATAACTATAATGAAATATATGATCAACGAACATTTATCGAATTTGAAAAAGAGTCATAATAAATGGTTTGATCCTCTTATTTCTCGAACCGAGAGATCCATGAATCGGGATCCTGATGTATATTGATAAAAATGGTCCAATAGGAGCAAGAATTTCCAGGAACATTTGGAATATTTCATTTCTGAACATAGGAGCCTTTTTCAAGTAGTGTTCGATCGATTACGTACTAATCAATATTCAATTGATTGGTCCGAGGCTATTGACAAAAAGATTTATCTAAGTTACTTCGTTTCTTTTTGTCCAAGTCACTTTGTTTCTTTTTGTCCAAGTCACTTTCCTTTTTGTCCAAGTCACTTCCCCTTTTCTTTATGAGTATCGAGAATATCCCCATTCATAGGTCCAAAATCTATGAATTGAAAGGTCCGAATAATCAACCCTGCAATCAGTTATTAGAATCAATAGGTGTTCAAATTGTATATTTGAATAAATTGAAACCCTTCTTATTAGATGATCATGATTCTTCTCAAAGACCAAAAATCTTGATCAATGGAGGAGCAACATTACCATTTTTGTTCAAAAAGATACCAAAGTGGATGATTGACTCATTCCATACTAATAATAATCGCGAAAAATTCGTTGATAACATGGATTCTTATTTCTCAATGATATCCCACGATCAAGACAATTGGCTGAATCCCGTGAAACCATTTCATATAAGTTCATTGATATCTTCTTTTTATAAAGCAAATTGACTTCGATTCTTGAATGATCCATATCACTTCTGGTTCTATTGTAACAAAAGATTCTCCTTTTCTATGGAAAATACCCCATACCCTTAATGATGGTCTTACATATAGATAATTTCTCAATATCTTGTTCATTCGTAACAAAATATTTTCTTTCTGTATCGGTAAAAAACATATTTTTTTTTGAGAGAGAGACTATTTCACCAATCAAGTCACAGGTATCTAACATATTCATACCTAATGATTTTCTACAAAGTGGCGATGAAACGTATAACTTGTACAAATCTTTCCATTTCGAATTCGATTTGATCCAATCGTTCGTAGAGCTATTGATAGGTAGTAAAAAGTGCATATTTATCATCACATTTACTATCACATTTTCATATTTATTCATATAATTATGCACTATTACTAATATTTTATTATTTATTGTGTACAGGCCTTGAGTAATAAAAATAAAGGAATAAAGCCTTAAAAGAAGCCCAAAAGCCCATGTTTAAAGCCCAATGCAAAAGTTGCAATTATCAAATGTCAAAGTTGCAATTACTAAGGGCAATAGTTGCAAATACTAAAAGAAGAGGGAAGGATAGACTTCTATTCAACCCTAAATACTTGCAGGATGAGGATAAAAGCCAAAGAAGGATAACAAATTCGTTGTTCAAAGTATTGGGAGATTTAGATTTAGGGTAACTTGCTTCCCAAGTTATCCCAAAATCCCAAAATAAAGAGTCAGGATACATCTTTCAGAAAGATAAACCCAGATGGACGGACCAGAGAAGGCCATGCGCGAAAGCGCATGGCCAGCCGACACAACTTGGCCGCGAAAACGCGGCCCAAGCCGCGTTTCCGCGGCAGTTTGGATGAGCCAGGGCAACGGTTTTCGTGGAGGAGTCGTATTGGGACTCTACTTTCTTTTGCACCTATAAATACCCCTGCAGAGCAACCGAGAAGGGCGTACAGCGAAGTACAGAGCAAAACCTAGGGTTTTTAGGCTAGTTGTAGTTTAGGTTTTATTTTCTTTTTTTAACTTATATTTTTTTTTATGTAACTGAGAGTGGAGGATGCTTTCATGGAGAAGGAGTTCATGCTTGTACTGAGGTGACATCGGTGTAAGTCATACTTTTCTTCCATTGTTAATAAAATCTACTCAAGATTTGTTTTTGTTATTCTTGTTTTCTTGTTTATTTCTTTTATTCTTGTCTTCTTTTATTATTTTTCTCTGATGTCTTGCAAACCATGAGATTTGATCGCTTCGAGACTGCTTAGCCAAAGAAGAGCCCTTGATGGCCTATGGTGATGAACAGATCCTATACGCCATGCTTGAATGCCTTCAGAGACAAGGTAAGTCGTTGCAAACGGATCAAAGGTAAGCAGGGCAGAAGAGGTAGGTATGTGTTTTAGTTTTTCTTTCTTTCTTTGTAATTTTAGTTTAGACCACCAACTCCACATCTTTCCAACTCATTCTTTTCTTCCCAACTCATTGTAAATACCACACTTGTCATTGTAAATACCATTGTAAATAACAAAATAAATAAAAAGGAGATAACTTACTAACCAAGCTTCCATCGCTAGTCCCTCCCTGAGGATCACGACCCGCATAGCCATTGCTACAGCGGATTAGAATTGAGCACCTTGCACATCTTTACTTCTAAATCTAATATTCTATATTTTGTGTGCAGGAAAATCTCAATCAAAATTTTGGCGTCGTTACCGGGGAGGGACGGTAAGTATTCTCTAAAAAAAATAATAAATAAATAACTAATTCTTTTATTCTTTCTGTTTGCAGGTTTGGAGAACAGGAAAACTAACAGCAGCAAGGACATATAGCAACTATGTGCCTCTACCCTCGAAGGCAGAGCAGCAGAGCCTACTATAGTGCCGTGCAAACGCGGCAATAGCCGCGTTTCCGCGGCCTTAGTAGTGAACTACTCACTAAGGTTTCTGCAGGTTGCTGTAAATTGAAAGATTTGCTTACTGCTCTGTTAAAATTTGCTCTGTGATAAACCTGTATATGGCTAATGAATTAACAGTAACCTATTTGTTGAAAAAAAAATTAGACTCTTGCATCTTAGGCACGTGTCTATTTAATTTTTTTAATTTTTGTTGAAGAGTGCTGGAGACAAGGTACGTTCGCATTGCATATAGACTAGGAAGCACCCTTGGCTGATTTACTGCTTTTGAGTGAATATTTGTCTATTGCTTTACACGTGCACTAAATTGACTTAAGGGTTTGTCCTATAAATAAGATAAGGTGGGGATTTCATCACCCTTCCTTGGCCCACAAACAATCTCCTCACTCACTAACCCAAGCCTAACTAAAAATAAGTAGACGTTGGCCCTAGGGACATCTCGGACTCATTTAGAAGATTATCCTAAGGGGGAACGGTGTTGGAATTTGACTCTTGCCAAATCAGTATCTAGGAAGGGGATTGAGGGCCGAAAGCCCGAAGGTTGGTGGTTACTTAATTAAGGAATGTCTTTGACGGAAAACCTCCCACCAATCTTGCCCTGACCTGGCTGATTAGCTTATGGTCAAAGTCTACATTATACCTCCCGTGGATAGTCTAACCAGTTAGGAGTCGTCTAGGTCTTAGGTCTACCCTAAATTAGGTTAGAATTTTTTTCCTTTTTGTTTGCTTATTTGTTTGTTTTCTTTTTCTTTGTTTGTGTTTGTGTGATATGGCATATAATAATAATTTTTTCAATTTTAATCCATATTACACACCGACCTCTTTTTCGGATATTACCAACCCGGCATATCATAACTTTGACTAACCTACTGTGTCGGAATGGTCTTATCCGAATGAATATAACCCATGCCCCCCATCTTATGACCATAATTTCCACAACGATTTCAACTCTTCACAGAGTTTATTGGGTTTCGCTTCCTCCGAGTCTAATTTTCAACCAACTTGTCCTCCGTATCCACCTTGTCCATAATATTTCCAAGATTCATTCTCAGATCCACCCATTCAGAATAGAAAATCATCTATCTTGGAAATGATGAGTATGCATGAGTCCAAGCAACAACCACCATCAATCTTAGACATGATGATGCGTGAGTCCAAGCAACAGTCACAGAATTTGACCGACTCACAACTTCATCACGATTGTCCCAACAACACTTCCTCTTTTCAAGTCCAATCACAAAATGATGCACCAATCGACTATGAAAAGATGCTTGAAGCTATGATTCAGGCTAGATTAGCTCGTGATCATGAAATAGATATGATGGTTCAATCTTTACGTTCTCACCGTTCGGCCATTTCTGATATCGCTAACCATTCTGTTAGAGCCGACGAGCCACGTTGTTTTGGACAACAAGATTCTAATTTAGGACCATCATTTGAACTTGCCGAAACTCCAATTTTTGACAGTTTGGCAAGTTATTCCTTTCCTGAAATAGAACTTGAGCATGAATATGATCATGATCTCCCACTTGGTGATTCAATTCTACTTCCTGTTTCAATAATGACATTAGTGTCTTCACCTGATTTTACTTTTCCCGAGTCAACATTGGATCCTGTGCCAATTCATCATGAAATTGAATCACCCATTTTTGATGATCATATTGAACTTGACCAATTTTATAATTTTGAAAGTCCCATGGATAAATTGGCAAGTTCTCATTTTTATGATATTGAACTCAATGAGATATGTGACCTAGATTCTCAAATCTGTAATCAAGTTCAAATTCCCGAATCATTATTGACTCCTGTTTTGTTACCCAACTTAGGTAATCTTTTAGAGTCAGTTTTGATTCCCACACCTGTCATTCCTGAACTTGAATCACCAATATTGAGTCACATTCCATTGTGGGAAAATGATTGTGGACTTGAGTTTTAACTTATTGATTTGGACCCACTTCTTGAACCTCGCCCGACTCCTGAACCATTACTTGATATAAGTTTCTTTCCTGAGTCGATATTCATTCCCGTACTTATGACATCCAAGTCAATCATTCCATCTTTTCACACTCCATTTTGGGACAAGGCGGTTGACACAATTGACTCTGAAAATAATTATGAAATTTGAAAATTTGATGGGGGTGGAATTGTTAAAAAATGATCATATATACATTTTAGTGGGTTATACAAGAGAAATTTCTGGTGGGTTCCTCCAAATATTACATTATCTTGATTGGGTAGCAACGCTTGGCCCAATTAGACCACCACCGGAACCACCACCTTGAGGTAACTTCTGCCTTCCCTTCTTCTTTTTCATGCATACATGCATACATTCATATATTGAGGACAATGCATGAGATAAGTGTGGGGGGAGGCTTAACTAACATACTAACATAGGTAGAAACTAACAAAAATTTGCTAATATTAAAAAATAAAATAAAATAAAATAAAAAATGAAAAAGGACAATATTTTGACTTATCTTTTGAAAGAAATCTAAGTTAATCTTAAGAATTAGGAAAATCATGATTAGGATTTCTAAAAACTTGGTCAAAATAAATAAATTGTTGAATTTTTAGGTATAGGAGGAAAAATTGAATAAGTAATGAGTCTTGATTTTTACCTTAATGAAATATGCATACCTAATACATTTACATATCTAGGATTCTAAGACAAAGATTCTTGTGCCCTATAATAAATAATAATAAAAAAAGAAAAAAAAGAGAGAAATTCACTGATTAAGCTGGATACATGTGCCTCAAGAAGCATAAGTATTCACGCCTAAAGGTGATTTTATGAAATAAAGCCCTTAGTTTTGTGGCCTAGTTCACTCGAATCCTTAAGTCCGTGGGGTGTTTTCTCACCCGGTGCCCTAAAGCCGACCGGTTTGGGAGCCACCGACTTTAAGTTCGCTACATGGGTGGATTAGAAAGCCTAAGAAAACTAAGAAAAATTACTTTTATATGTACTAACACATCTAATAGTCAATTAGTTAGGTATGAGGGCCTCAAGAAGCCTCATTCTTACACGAAAGAAAATTAGATGAGTTATACATATTAAAAAAAAAGAAAAAAATAATAATAATAATAAAGAGGCATGAGAGTCCAAGTTAAGGAATTCCTAGTAAAAATTCTTAAGGATGCATATGATTTTTGGTAACGAAAAAGACTATACAAAAATTCAATTTTGATCCTTACCTAAAATGGATAACAATTTACTATATATAGACTAAGTTTAAGAATGAATAAAAATGATGATCTTAAAAACTTATAGATTACTTAGTCTCTTCAAACGTATTTCAAATATTTTCCTTTTTAATGAATTTTGTGGGTGTAATCCGTTGAAAACCCTCATGAGACAACACTCGTCCTCTAGGATAACCTAGGGGTTTAACGGCTTGTTGCACATGCTAAGTGCAATCGTGATTCCTACGAAAGTGAGTTAGCTAGATTAGTTTTTCTTTTTCTTTTTGATTTTTACTCGAGGACGAGCAAAAGATAAGTGTGGGGGTGTGATAGGTAGTAAAAAGTGCATATTTATCATCACATTTACTATCACATTTTTATATTTATTCATATAATTATGCACTATTACTAATATTTTATTATTTATTGTGTGCAGGCCTTGAGTAATAAAAATAAAGGAATAAAGCCTTAAAAAAGCCCAAAAGCCCATGTTTAAAGCCCAATGCAAAAGTTGCAATTATCAAATGTCAAAGTTGCAATTACTAAGGGCAATAGTTGCAAATACTAAAAGAAGAGGGAAGGATAGACTTCTATTCAACCCTAAATACTTGCAGGATGAGGATAAAAGCCAAAGAAGGATAACAAATTCGTTGTTAAAAGATATTGGGAGATTTGGATTTAGGGTAACTTGCTTCCCAAGTTATCCCAAAATCCCAAAATAAAGAGTCAGGATACATCTTCCAGAAAGATAAACCCAGATGGACGGACCAGAGAAGGCCACGCGCGAAAGCGCGTGGCCAGCCGACACAACTTGGCCGCGGAAACGCGGCCCAAGCCGCGTTTTCGCGGCAGTTTGGATAAGCCAGGGCAACGGTTTTCGTGGAGGAGTCGTATTGGGACTCTACTTCCTTCTGCACCTATAAATACCCCTGCAGAGCAACCGAGAAGGGCGTACAATGAAGTACAGAGCAAAACCTAGGGTTTTTAGGCTAGTTGTAGTTTAGGTTTTTATTTTTCTTTTTTTTAACTTTTATTTTTTTTTATGTAACTGAGAGTGGATGATGCTTTCATGGAGGAAGGAGTTCATGCTTGTATTGAGGTGACATCGGTGTAAGTCATACTTTTCTTCCATTGTTAATAAAATCTACTCAAGGTTTGCTTTTGTTATTCTTGTTTTCTTATTTATTTCTTCTATTCTTGTCTTCTTTTATTATTTTTCTCTGATGTCTTGCAAACCATGAGATTTGATCGCTTCGAGACTGCTTAGCCAAAGAAGAGCCCTTGATGGCCTATGGTGATGAACAGATCCTATACGCTATGCTTGAATGCCTTCAGAGACAAGGTAAGTCATTGCAAACGGATCAAAGGTAAGCAGGGCAGAAGAGGTAGGTATGTGTTTTAGTTTTTCTTTCTTTCTTTGTAATTTTAGTTTAGACCACCAACTCCACATCTTTCCAACTCATTCTTTTCTTCCCAACTCATTATAAATACCACACTTCTCATTGTAAATACCATTGTAAATAACAAAATAAATAAAAAAGAGATAACTTACTAACCAAGCTTCCATCGCTAGTCCCTCCCTAAGGATCACGACCCGCATAGCCATTGCTATAGCGGATTAGAATTGAGCACCTTGCACATCTTTACTTCTAAATCTAATATTCTATATTTTGTGTGCAGGAAAATCTTAATCAAAATTTTGGAGCCGTTGCCGGGGAGGGACGGTAAGTATTCTCTAAAAAAAATAATAAATAAATAACTAATTCTTTTATTCTTTCTGTTTGCAGGTTTGGAGAACAGGAAAACTAACAGCAGAAAGGACATATAGCAACTCTGTGCCTCTGCCCTCGAAGGCAGAGCAGCAGAGCCTACTATAGTGCCGTGCAAACGCGGTAATAGCCGCGTTTTCGCGGCCTTAGTAGTGAACTACTCACTAAGGTTTCTGCAGGTTGCTATAAATTGAAAGATTTGCTTACTGCTCTGTTAAAATTTGCTCTGTGATAAACCTGTATATGGCTAATGAATTAACAGTAACCTATTTGTTGAAAAAATAAAAAAAAATTAGACTCTTGCATCTTAGGCACGTGTCTATTTAATTTTTTTAATTTTTGTTGAAGAGTGCTGGAGACAAGATACGTTCGCATTGCATATAGACTAGGAAGCACCCTTGGCTGATTTACTGCTTTTGAGTGAATATTTGTCTATTGCTTTACACGTGCACTAAATTGACTTAAGGGCTTGTCCTATAAATAAGAAGGTGGGGATTTCATCACCCTTCCTTGGCCCACAAACAATCTCCTCACTCACTAACCCAAGCCTAACTAAAAATAAGTAGACGTTGGCCCTAGGGACATCCCGGACTCATTTAGAAGATTATCCTAAGGGGGAACGATGTTGGAATTTGACTCTTGCCAAATCAGTGTCTAGGAAGGGGATTGATGGCCGAAATCCCGAAGGTTGGTGGTTACTTAATTAAGGAACGTCTTTGACGGAATAGTGCATATGGTTTGGTAACTATCTCTAAACTCCTATTTTAGTTTACATGCTTCTATATAAATATTTTTAGCATGTTTTTAGTTTTTGTGCTTCTTGTGGTGAATACTTGTTTAGATGTAGTTTTCATTAAAACTTGTGTATATACTTGTATAAGTATTGAGCACTATTTGATTCTTATATGTTTGTACTTCATTACTCATTTGTACTCATTACATGTACATGTATAACCTAGTTTTGATGATTCTCTCATTTATACTTGTCTTCTGTATCTTTGTGCTTGTTTTGCTTCATGTATATGATTTTTGTCCAAAACTAATAAATATACATGTATACCCTTGAGTCACTTGCCTTCATGCAAATACTATTATGGACTCTTTTGTGTTTGGGATATATATGTATATTTTTAGTTTTTGATAAAACATACATATACCTTGAAGTTTGTTTAAATTTGATGAAAAATAAATTTTTATAATTTTCATGTTTTGATAAAAAAATTCATGTTTATTTTGAGCTTTATTGATTATTTTCATGAATATGAATCACATAATTCTTGTGCGCTCACATTTCTTTATTTACTCATGACTTTGTTTTGACTTTGTTTCATGAGCACATTTTTGTGCTTTATAGATTTTGAGAATCAATTTTTGTGTACTTAGCAACGTTTCATGAGATATATATATAATTTGATTCCATATTTGAAGGATCTTTAACTAGTTTTTCAAAAATCATTTTAACTAGTTATTTATTCTTCATTTGGTAGTGTTTTCAATCTACAATTATTTTCAAATCATATTTTTGAAAACTTCTACCCTAGAAGGGCGGATGGATGGGTGACCATGCCTTGTATGCTCTTATTGAAAATCTATTTTATCTTTTGCATGAACAGGATGGATAGTTATGAGTAATACACATGAACTTCATGAAATTTTATTTTTTATATACTCATATGTGTTTTCTATATATTATGTTCTAAATTTCAATAATATCAATTTCAATTGGTATTTTCTTTTTCATACATATATATGTTTTGATTGTGCTTGTTTTACAATATTTACATGTTTAAAGCACAAATTATGTTTATGCTAAGCTTGACTTAGAGTTAAATATAAATTGGTATCTTTATAATCTTATGCATTATTTTCAATTGGTATTTCAATTGACATTTTATTTGATATATAAATAAACTTCATATTTTACCTTTTAATTGGTATCAAAAAATTTACAATGTTTCAATATTCAAAAATTTGTTTTAAAGTGATTTCAAAATTTATTGATATGTATTGCCTATATGCAAGGGGAGCTTAACATCTCTTCTATATATAGATTCATGTTGAGTGTATCGTATATTGAGGAGCTTTACATCTCTTCTTTATGTGGTACACGTGTGTAGGGGGAGCTTAACATCTCCGCTTATGCATTGTATATTATGTGTTACGTGAGTTAGGGTTTTGTCATCCATTCTTCATGTAATGCATGTATGCATGGGGAGCTAACTTCACGTCTCTCTCTTCATGAATGTATATCACATATATATCTTTATTGTTTGATTTGTTTTCGCCCTTTTGTTCATGATTTGACAAAAAGCGGAGAAGGATTTTGAGTTTATATATGCATGTGTCTTTTCTTGCTTATGCATATATGTATGTTTTGTTTTATGGAAAAAAAGGGAGAAGGATTTTGTTTATGCGAAAAGGGGAGAAGAATTTGATAAATTTATGCATGTTTATCTCCTTGTTTATATATGTTTGTTTAGTTTTATGTACTTTATTGAATATCTTTATGTTTATTGATGCATGAGTTAAGGGGGAGCTTCTATGAAGCTTATTTTTAATCCATGCATATATAACTCCATGAGTTTTGCCATCATAAAAAAAAGGGAGATTGTTGGCCCAAAGGCCCATCGCTCTAGTTTTGATGAAGATTAACTCATGCAGTTTTAGTACTAATGATCTTGTATTTAATTAATCTCAGATATTTGATCAAGATCTCAGTAGGTGTTTAGCTTCAACAAAGGATTCGAAGTCAAGTTTTAGAGCTAGCACGTGTTGACTAAAGAGCTCGCGCATTAAGTTCTCAAGAGAAGTCTAGCTCATCGAATCAAGGTTTTGACCAAGTCAAGAAGGAGAAGCAGATTTTTAAGAGAAGATTTTCAGAAGACTTGTGTCATATTTGTAAGTGTTAAGATTTTATTTTAAATAAAATGTAAAGGATAGATTAGCTGGTGGATTTCTCAAGTTCATTTACACACACACAAAATCTATATGTGTTTTAGTAAATATTGTTTTGATTTTTTTTAAGCTTCAAAGTATACATGTGTTTTACCAAAACTATTTTAGAGCTTACTGTCAAAAACTTAGATATTTCATCTCATATGTGTAGTGGATCATATCCATACATACTAAGCTTCAAAAGTGTTTAAAATATCTTGTTTTTATATTTGGAGAAGTTTTTGGAAAAATCGTTTTTCAATTTGGAGATTGTTTTTGAAAAATACAGTTTTTGTTTATAGCCAAAATTTCTATATTACAAAAATAGTTAAAAATGTTTATAATATGTTTTGATTTCTAATCAAACATGTTTGTATATCAAAGTATATCAATGAACTTATTTTTGTAAAATTTATGAGAATTTATGGGTTTTATTAAAGATAAAAAGACAAGGTTTTAATCCCTAAAAAAAATGTTTGACCAGGCCTTCTGCCGGTCGACCAAACGGTCGACTGGAACAGAAGTCGATCGACCGATGTGCACACACATGCACAGCCAGTTTGGCTGGAGGCCCGGTCGACCGACGTGGTCGACTGGCAGAGAGCTCTGCTCTCTGGATCTGGCCCAGGTCAATCGGGCGGTCGACCGGCACAGAGCTCTGCTCTCTATATCCAGGTCTCGGTCGACCGGGCGGTCGACCGGTGGCACAACAATTGAAAATCCAACCGTCGACCGGTCGACCGACAGCAGGGTTTCCTGCGGAGTTGGCCTCCAACGGCCATATTTTGGGAGCCTATAAATTGGGGTTCCCTTGGACTGTTTTCGACAAAATTTTAAGTGGATTTTCAAGCTTGTTTTTCCTACCTTTCTAAGTGTATATCTCCACTTGTTTTAGAGCTATAAATTTCATATCAAAAGGAGAGTTTATTAAGAGTGTTTTCAAAAGTGATTTCTTGAGTTTTTCACCACAAATCCATCCTTATTTTTCTCACACATACTTGAGCTTTCCATTGCTATATCCATCCTATAGGAGAGTTATTGTGAGAGTGTTTTTAGGCGATTAAAGTGTTTAGATCACCAAGTGTTCATCTTTATATTTGAGGAGGCGAACTTGCGGGTTCGTGTTGTTTCGAGTTCTAGTAGAAGCTCGGTGTAGAGGTGCGGCCTCGTCAAGCTAGTGTGCTTGTGTGCTTTATTCTTGCGGGAGCAAGTGAGGGGACTAGTGAGTCCAAGAGTTCTAGTGTAAACTCCTTGTAGGTGTTGCGCCACCGAGTGATCCGGTGGGATCGATTCTAGTGGAAATGCTTCATAGTGTTGAAGGCGGGGACGTAGAGTAAGGGTGCTCGAACCTCGAAACAAATCTCCCGTGTTTGTGATTGCTCTCTCTTTATCTCTCACTTGTGTTTATATCTTGTATGCTCTTATTATTCGTATTCATTACTTGCCTGATATACTTGTGCTTAAATTATTATATGCTTGGGATTACTTGCTCACACTTGTATTCAACCAAGAGAGCCATAACGACACCTCAACTCTTATTTAGAGGAATCTTGAGGAGATAGTCCAGAGCCCTTGACCAGGAATTCGGTTACACTCTTGTATTATACTTGGTGTGTTTAGCTTAATAGTTTTTAGTTTGCATAAATAGTTTTTAATTCTGCATTATTCATCATTAGATTAGCTAGTCACCTATTCACCCCCTAGGTAACCTTCAAGGATGAGCTTCAAGAGAATGATTCGAAGATCTTACAGAGTGGAACCATGCAGTATCAAACATGAGATCGATCTTTCAAAGAACAAGGACTTTTTTGAATAAGCCAATTCATTTGGGACCCTGCGGATCCATTGTTTTTCCTATTCAAAAATCAGCCTTTTGTTTCGGTGTTTTCACATCAAGAATTCTTTGCAGATGAAAATATGTCAAAAAGGCTTATTACTTCCCAAATAAATCCTCCTAAATCTATATATATAAATGCTGGTTCATCAAGAATGTGCAAGAAAAGCACTTCGAATTGTTGATTCATCGCCAAAGATGGCTTAGAACCAATAGTTCATTATCTAATGGATCATTCCGTTCTAATACTCCATCTGAGAGTTATCAGTATTTATCAAATATCTTCCTATCTAACGAAACATTATTGGATCAAATGACAAAGACATTGTTGAGAAATAGATGGCTTTTTCCAGATGAAATGAAACATTTGATTCATGTAGCAGGAGAAAGATTTCCCATTCCTCAGCCATAAAGATATGTTGCCATGAAAGGGATTAAGTGGAACAGAATTGGCCAAGTGGTAGAGTTATAGAAACACTTGTTTATTCCATATTTTAGACCTTAGCTCCATAGAACAATATGCTACTACTGAAGCATGGAAGAATTGAAATCTTAAAGCAAAACACTATGTATGGATAATATGAACTGCCTAAATAAGAATTCTTGAACAGTAAACAATAAGAGCCTATTACTCAATACATCGAATAATTTTCATTAATGAAAACATGGAAATCTGTCAGAAAATAAAAAATACGCATGTTCGATGAAATGATTGTTGCTATCTGCTCCAATAACGAATCATTGATTTATCTAGATAACTAATGAAAATAAATAGACTTTTCTCTTCATCTTTGGTCAATGGATCTTCTCAATTGGAAGATCTCCCATATGGATAATACATATCCCAATTGACCGAGCCTAATTCTAACTTTTTTGTTCTGAAGCAAAGATATCCATGGAGGTGATTTGCCCTATTTAGATATTCACGATCAAGAGGTATTGGATTCTTTTTAGGATAGGCCCTGAAAGGAGAAGTAAGGATGGATGCCAACATGCGCCTGTCTATTCTCTAATTCACCCAATCTGATAGTACCTACTCTGGGAATATCCAGTGCCAAAGTCACTGAATGTGTAAGTCGCCAATCCCTAAAACAGATTGTAATGTACTTTATCCACTGGGTTACGGGTACTGGTAGGTATTTTACCAGAAGTTTCTATCAATCTACCCCGATGTAATTCCTGTTGAATCATATACCCCAAGGGTGACACAAGGAAGACGATTTTCAAAAAGACTCCTCATTCATTAGATAGAGAAAATTGCCAAGATTTCATGATCTGCTGCCGAACCTATTCTAATTTTGACAAATCAAACTCAGATCGTGGGGATCGCTGGAATACTTCGTATCAACAAATAAGATACTCTGTGAATTGCTCATTCAATGAATATTCTCAATATTATGACTTGAGGAGGACTCGAACCTCCTCACTCTTTAGCACGAGATTTTGAGTCTTGCATGTCTACCATTTCACCATCAAAGGCATCTTGAAAATGAATCGTATTCCATGAATACGATATCCATCTAGTGTAATGTATTCCATATATTACAAAGGTGGATGGAGTGTTGGAGTATTTCTATCGATCAGTCATGTCATATAGCCCCGAGTCAAACATCAAATTGCCTCGATTTGAATTATCTGTAGGATACCCAATATATCAAAAAGATGTACAATCAAACCTATTTATCAATTCAATAGATGCCTAACGTAAAGAAGTGAATATGGTACCCAACCAAATACTGATAGATATGTCAAAAGTAGGTCCGATTATGCCTATTCCTAATCCTAAATAGAATGTAACGACATAGGGATTTATATTGAAATATAGAATCTATTTACATACACTTGAATTACCCCTTCACATAACCTATTCCGGTTTGGTCCGGTATAAATGAACTTAAAATCTGGTGATTCATTCGATTCTATGATTATAAGTTTATAACCCCGGGCATTTTGGGCGGAACCGATCTACTAATTATTTTATTCTAGTTGTAAAAGGGATCTTGAACTATGAAATAAGCCTAGAAGCTAAAAGAGAGTATCCTGAGCAATTGCAAGAATTGAGTTCATTGATATTCCTGGTATAGTAGATGCTATCACACGTACAGTCATACTCCATTCGATTGAATTGTTTGATCTTAAATGAGATCTTCTATAATTTCGCAGTGAGGGACTATTTCTTTGTTTCATCTAGTCACTAATAACTTGATTATTTTTAGATAATAGTAGATAGAAACTACCGTCGTAAAGAGTCATATTAAAACCAAGAAATATAGGAATGCCTGCATTCACACAAGAATATATGGAGTTTTTTGAAAATCCCTGCTAGTGATGGAAGATCTCCTAGGGATAAGAGACATAGGGCTGAAGAGAGCCAAAAAAGGATCTTTCATGTATAATCTGGCATAATCATGAATCTTATCAGTTCCGTTATGTAGAACAGATAATACAATGCGAGCAAAAATTCCTAGATTCATGGAAATATAGAACAACATATAAGTTATCATACTTGCATATCCATCATTTGAGTCACAAACAATTATTCCAATAATTACATATCTGATTTGACCAATGGATGAATATGCAAGCATATGTTTCACACTTGTTTGAGAAATAGCAATTAGATTCCCCAATATCACGCTAAGAATATCTAGAATTTCTAAAAGAATATGCCATTCATTTGATGAGAAATAAAAAAGGTATATCAAAAATTCGTGTGGTTGAAGCTGATGTAGTTACTTCCGAAATAACAGAAAGAAAAACAATGACTGGAGTGGGAGAGTTCAGAGTAAGAAAAAGCCCTCATCTTCTTTCTTTTTTGATTACCTTCCTTGCGTATGTATAAGACCGAACAGTTCGATTTCTAAAAAAGATTATTAATCCTTAACTTTTCGGCGAATCCTTCATCAATGGTTGTGAATGACTGACTTTTTCATTCTTTTGACCTTGGTTCCATAGGGGCAAGTCCGAAAGATTGAGAAATAGAATCAGCTGATTTGATTCATTCTCAATAACCATGAGATGATTATCTTAAGGGGATCCTTTTGTCAACAGATGCCCCTATTAAACTCATAGTTTCTGAAGGGTGAGAACCAACTATGTAGCATCTACATTGATAATGCAAGTATTGTATACGTCATTAATCTGATCTTTTATAGGAACTACCTATAATAACGAACTAGCAAAATGGATTTGTTTAACATAAAGATATTCATTGTTCCTAACCCTGCTTCACCTTAATTGTTATTTGAACAAAAAGATCACAAAAAATTTTGGTAAAAGTTATGTTTTGGTCCAAGTGGGAATAGCATTTCTCTTCTACATATCTATAGAGTTTTGAAAAATCCAAACACCTCAGAGATAGATATAGAAGTAGGAATTTGTCGAGCGAACCACACTCCTTTGTATACCTCTGGAGTCCATTGATGAGAAGGGGCTGGGGAAACCTTGAACCCAATCCTACAGTGATGGATATAAGCGCAATTAAAATTCCTGGGGAGTTATACATTTGTGCATTGATAAGACTATTCACTATTTCTTGAAGCTCGATCTCCCCTCCAGATGAACCATATAGCCAAGAGAAACCATGAATCAGAATAGAAGAGCTTGCCCCGCGATGAGTAAATATTTCATAGTAGCTTCATTAGACCGTACATCTCTCTTAGTATATCCAGATAATAGGTAGGAATATAAACTAAAATATTCTAGAGCTACAAAGATAGTTATTAAATCGTTAGCACCGCATAAAAATATTCCTCCTAGAATAGTTGTTAATACGAATAATTGAAAGTTTGTTATAGCCATTTTTGTACATTCAATGTACTCTACGGATAGAGAAATACATAGAGTTGAACATAGTAAAATAAAAAATTGAAAGATTTCATTGAAATTGTTCGTTTGGAAATTTCTCGAAAAGCATTGGAACAATAGGGCCATTATGCTCGTTACTAAACTTGTTAATGAGATAAAATAGAACCAAAGTCTATCCTTTTGATCAGAGGTTAAATAAATCATCAGAACAAGAATTAGGCCAAAAATTATGATACATTTTGAGAAAATGAAACTTCCATTAAAGAGAAGCAAATGAAACGCTTTCATAAAAATTCTCGTAGAATTGACATTGAAGTTTTCATTCTATACATGCCAAATCAAGAATTAGTAACTGCATCCAATCTCCGAAAAAGTCCCAATTGTTTCTATTTTTTGAGTAGGATATTTACAGAATCCCTATGAATAGGATAAACCCTTATTCCATGATATTTTCATAAGATTTCTCTTTTTATTCTTAAGCAAGCCCTCTAGAGATTTTGGTTGATCAATGATTTATGTTTCATCTTTCTTTTCCTTTTGTTTGTTTTTGAGAAAGATATTGATCAATTCAAATTCTTTCTTTTTCTATTGATTCTTTTCCGATTGAGATGTATGGATCCATGGATCTATGTGTCCATATAGATCATGTTCATGGATTAATGAAAATGTGCAAAAACTTTATTTGCCTCTGCCATTCTATGAGTCTTTTTCGTTTTGTGTGTGGCATCGCCACTCCTTTTGCAGCATCTACTAATTCAGAACTTAATTTGAAAGCCATATTTTAACCGGGGCATTTTCGAGATGCCCCTAATAACCAACGAATGACAAATGCTTTTCCTTGTGTAGATCGTATTTCAATAAGAACTTGATGAGTCGATCCACCTATACATCTTGCTTTTTCTACTATATCGAGAGTTACTCCATGAATTGCTTGACGTAAAATAGATAGTGGATTTGTTTGTCTTTTCTTGAATCTTTTCACGGCTAGATGATAATTTGATATGCCAATATTTTTTTTCATATTTCAAAATACGTTTAATCAACATGTTAACTAATCAATTACGATAAATTGGATAAGATTTTGTAGTTTTTTCTTTTGTAGTACCTCGACATGACATGGCATGAAAGAGGCTCAAAAATCAGTTTTCTTTTTATGAGGGCGAAAAATGAATCACTTATTTTGGCATTTTGACCCCATATTGTAGGGTGGATCTCAAAATATATGAAAGATATCCCTCTAAGAAGTACATCCGACTTTCATCAAATATGGCTTTCCACAGAATTCTATATATATCAATGAGATTGAGTATGAAATTTTGTTTACTCACTTTAAATTGATTATCCGTTTCCCTCCTTTTCCTGGCCTACATGATTGGAAATCCAGTATTTTACATATCCATAAGATCGAGTCCTTGGATTTCTGAAATAGTGTTTTATAAAAAGAAGTGCTTTGAATTATTACTATTTGACTCGGACCTGTTCTGAAAAGTTGAGGTATTTTGAATTGTTTGTTGACACGGACGAAGTAAGGGGAAAACCTCAAAAATGATTTCAATATCGGATTTTGAACATGTAATAGTTCTGAATCGAATCTCTTTTAGAAAGAAGATCTTTTGTCTCATGGTAGCCTGCTCATGTCCCCTTACAAAACTTTCATCTTTAGATGTTTCTAGTGATTCACATGGTATCATCAAATGATACAAGTCTTCGATAAGAATCTACAACACGTTAGAACTCCCTTATTGACAATCCTTTGCTTTGACATCATATAGGGATTCTTGAACAAAGTGATATTTCACATTGGGTAAATCCTTAACCCTTTCTCCTCTTAAAATGCTACAAAATGTTTTTGTGAATAGTGGACAATACCAGGTATGTAATACCCCGATCCAGCAGGTCTGGAGATGTTACTGCGACATATATACATAGGTCAAAAATATCCTCACATATATACGCTAAGTATCAGTACAGATAAGAATTAGAGTACAGAAGGATGTGGTGCATTATACATTGCAACATATGAGTTAATTACAAAGTTATTACAGGATGTGACACAATATTACATGAATAACATCACCGATAGGTGCAAATGTGAGAATACAAAGAGATATACTATGATGAAAAATACAAATTGTCCTCACAAGTTGCAAGGGGAAAACTCGAGAGACGAGCAGGGAAGGTTGGAAGGATAGAGTTTCCAGACGGTCTGCTGATGATCCACGCTTCTGCTACGCATCTCTGATAAGCATCTGGGAGAATCCATAAGCTCTAAGCTCTAGGATCCTGACATGAGGATCCAGGGGAGTAAAAAACTCCCCAATGAGTAACATTGCCAAGTGGCATGTAGGGACAAGTACACGCATATCGACAAATCCGAATCAAAAGCATGCATTAGAAACCGTGTCATGAGCATACACCTGAACAGGAATAAGGCATCAAATGATGGGATAAACAGATGTGACAAAACCACCTGCGTGGGCTCAGTAGATAGATTCATGAGATTGATACCTCGAGATGATAATCGAAGCAAGGAAACCACATCTATATACCATATACCTCATGTATCTATCAACTGAGTATACAAAACCTGACCTGTCCAGAATAACAGCTAAAATAGAACAGTTTGAATCATCAAGAAATTATACGATAATTGTGTATCCATATAAACCAAGAATAAACAAGTCTGGAGATTAGGCACATCAATACAATTGTAATATCTGGCAAGAAGCAGCTGTGTACAATAGGAATAGCAGGAGATGTGAGTAGCACACAGGTGGTAAAGTTGAAAATATATATAATATACTAGTAATAGTAGTAAAACCGAAAATTAAAATAAAAACCTGATGAAAGCAAATACGACAAGACCAGTAGTACAACCCAGATTACGATTTCATGAGATAAGTACATCGAAGGAATAATCCAAACAAGAAAACTCTCATTTATATGTCATATAACTCACATTATCGTAATCTGAATATATACAACCCGAATTGCAAAACACAACGAATTATTAATTAGTATCTTATTATTATTATTCGTCCTACCCATATATCTAAGTATGTGTTACCGGTACACATACACGCATATATATGTAAGCCAAGATTATTATTGAAAACTGATGAAGAACTGATGGATCATATTTATAGTGGGTCCTGGCTCCGCCCGAAACTACAGCTGAGGATGTTAGGTTATTGTTTTTGGGACTTAATATTACGCGCCCCACACGACACTTCAGTATATAACTCCTGCTTCTGGGGACTTAACATTACGCGCCCCACACGACACTTCAGTGATGACTACCATTATAAATATGATATCATATCGATAGCCATCAGTTTCTCCCAATCCAATGTAAGTTGTCCTTTTTATAGTTTATTATGATGTAATTATCAATTTACGGGAATGACAAAAGCAGGACAGGTTCAGGAAGTTACAGGAGTACATGAGTACTGTGGGTTCAGGTCGCTGTATATTAGGATAACAGGTCAGGATTCCTGTAAATGTGATAATCACAGGTCAGTCAATCATGTATCAGGTGGCAGGTGATAAGTGATATCAAAAAAGTGTCAGGTAATAGCATGTCAAGTAATAAGCACATTAGATATCACCATCATGTATCATAATGCAAGAAAATGGTACTAGTACAGGGGATCGATACAAATCCAAGAAGGTAGTACCGATACTGGATATCGGTAAGAATACAGGAAAATAGTACCGATACAGAAGATTGGTACAAATACCTAAGAGAGTACGATTTTGGAAAACAGTTCAAGTCAATGTTTCAAACTCTTCACAATATCGAGAAAAGAATAGTTAAATCATTAAGTAGGTAAATTGGCAAGTAAGCAAGCGAGCATCTAAGAGGAGCTAAGCAGTGTTGGGGACATGGTCAATGAACAGTGTTTAATAACTAAAATGCCTGATGGAACCAGGGAACGACTCAGCTTAAAATGTGAGTATAAAATCTGGTAGAGTTCCGCCTAAGCGTGTTTAGTGGTAAAACACTGAGCGTTAAACTGCCTTTCCAGGCGTAGTTAGAAGTCCAGAGGACCATAATAAATCTCAGAGATGTTAAGCCCAGAGGCTGGGCCCGAAGGCAAGAGTACATGAACAAGATGTTAGTACCACAGCACAAATATAATATTATCTACATTATTACAACAATTGACACATCAGTATAAATATATGTCCCTAGAATACATATATAAAATCTCAGAAATACAATAAAGTGCTTGCAAAAGCAGGGTATTCAGGAAAGCGAGGACACTCGCCTAAATGCGGGGAAACACCATGAAATCCTCGATCTCTGAAATCCAGAAACCAACGCGCGAATGCATTCAAAATATAATAAAATATTATATTATAATAGAGAGAAGGTAAGAGAGAGGAAGAAATCAAGAGAAAGAGGAAAAGCGGAGGTGGTCGGACGCGAAGGTCATGAACGCGGGGATCACGTCACGTGAAAGTGGGACTTCGCATTGTGAAGATTAAACAATGCGAGGATCGCGTTATGGAATTTTTTGGATGGAGGGTTAAGCTCTGTGTCAAGCAATTATACTCGAGAGAGAGAGAGAGAGAGAGAGAGAGAGAGAGAGAGGGAGTGAAAATGTAGTGAAAGAGAAAGAGAAAGAGAAAGAGAAATTCAGTGAGAGAAAGAGCGAGAGAACATAAGAGAGAGTAAGTGAGAGCGCGGGAGAGAAAGAGAGAGAAAGAATGCAAGAGAGAATAAGAGAGGGACTGTAACCAAGGAAGCAAGCCAGAGAAAGAGAAGAAGTATCTTCTCAAAACAGAGAGAAAGAAGTGAAAGAAAGAAAGAAATGAAGGAAAGAAAGAAGAAAGAAGAAAAGAAGAAAAATAAAAAAGGAATGAGAGGAGAGGGAAGTCCTGGTCGGACTAGTGGTCGGCCATGGGTGCTCGCCGGCGGTAGGGGTTGCTAGCGGCCAGGCCTGGGAGGGGACAGCAGTTGGGGCCCAAAGAGAAGGGGTTGTAGGGTGTAAGTGTAGTAGGAATGGTGAAAATGAAGTTTGTCAAAGTGGTATTTCGGAAGGCGAGGAATGGCTAGGATGGAATAGTACGATGGAAGGAGGTATTTGCCGATGGTGGTGGTGGTCGTGGTAGTGTAGATGGTGGAGAAGGTGATGGTTATGGGTGATTTGGTGATGAAGAAGAAGTTTGGTGGTGATGGTGATTTGGAGTTGGTGTTTGGAAACTTGTGGAAGAGTGAGAGAGAGGAGGTAGTGGTCAGAATGGGGTGGTTCGACGGAGGTCCGCCAGCCACGGAAGGTGCGGGTGCTGTTGTTGCTGCCGCTGGTGTGTTGCTAGGTGAAGAAGAAGAAAAGAAAAAGATGATAAAGAGAGAATGAGGGTGCGGATATATATATATATATATATATATATATTTATATATATATATATATATATATATATATATATATATATATATATATATATATATATATATATAGTAATCTTCTATTGTGAATTTTTCGCACCAGTTATGTGCGAAATTCATTCTCAGCCGCTAGATCCGATCTCTATTCCAGCGGCTGAGATCTTTAGAGGCTGAATTAAAAATAGTAGGCCCGATCAGAAAAAGATCTTTTGAGGCAAAATTAAAAATAGTGGCCCCCACTAATTGAGATCAGGATAAAAGCCAACCTCGCCTCTTGCCTCACTCATCTTGAGAACGAGCCCTCATCTCTCTCTCACCGGACCAGATCTCGAGCTCCCCTCCCTCATCGCCGCTCGCTGCAACTCTCGACCTCCTTTCTCTTTCTCTCTCTCAAGCTCTCCTATCTCTCTCTCTCTCTCAGAACTAGATCTCGTTCTCAGGACCAGTCTCTTTCTCGGATCAGAACTCGAGCTCCCCTCTCTACCTGCCTCCAATCGTTGCCTCCCTCATGACCTGGTGCGAAATTTCTACACAGATCTGGTGCAAAATTTTCGCAATGGAAGATTACTCTTGACCTCCAATTTCGAGAGCTTCTAGTACCAATTATTGAGAAATATGAATGGTCTAGTTAATCTTTAACTTTTTTCTCATATTTACAGGTCATTTTTTTATGACCTGCAAAAAGAATTGAACTTTATTGTAAGATTTATAGCTAGTGTAATATGCTTTGTTATGTGTGTATCGTTGGAAATGGCTGCCATTTGGTGATTTTTCTTTAAAATTTGGAGAACTATCTGTAAAAGTAATCTTCTATTGTGAAAATTTCGCACCAGATCTGTGCAGAAACTTCACACCAGGTCAAGAGGGAGGCGATGACTGGCGGCAGGTAGAGAGGCGAGCTCGAGTTCTGATCCGAAAAAGAGACTGGTCCTGAGAACGAGATCTGATTCTAAGAGAGAGAGATAGGAGAGCTTGCGAGAGAGAGAAAGGAGGCTGAGAGTTGCAGCGAGCGGCGGTGAGGGAGGGGAGCTCGAGATCTGGTCCGATGAGAGAGAGATGGGGGCTCGTTCTTGAGATGATAGAGGTAAAACGTGAGGTTGGCTTTTGTCCTAATCTCAATTAGTGAGGGCCACTATTTTTAATTCTGCCTCAAAAGATCTTTTTCTGATCGGGCCCACTATTTTTAATTCAGCCTCTAAAGATCTCAGCCACTAGAATAGAAATCAGATCCAGCGGCTGAGAATGAATTTCGCACATAACTGGTGCGAAAAATTCTCAATAGAAGATTACTCTATATATATATTTACATAAACACACACATATGTGTATACATATAAAAAGAGAGAAGGGGGTAATTATGAGACTTGCATCTCATTTAACCAGGGCCGCCTCTGGCTAAAATGAGCTCAGACGCGGGGATGAGGTCCACGTCTCACATGCTGTACGCGTTTGTAGAGGAGAGAGAAAGAGTCAAGATGTAATAGATGGTGATTTTGATTGATTGAGAAAGTAACTAAATGAAGGAGAGGGGGATCTCTGCATCTCAAAAATCAGACCCGCGTCTGGTTGAGTTGAGCTCAGACGTGGGACTGAGGTTTGCGTCTAATACGAACTGAGTACTCGTCATAAATGAGGAGAGAGAAAAGTGATTGGGATATTTATTGAGTGGCTAAAAATTTTGAAGAAAATTGAAGGAAAAGAAAGGGAAAAGAAAAGGAGGAAGAAACTATGAGTGGATGAAGAAAATAAAAAAATAGAAAATAACTGGATAAAATTCTAGAATCCGAGAAAACACCGAAAACTTCAGAAAAGCCAGAAAAATAAAGTAAGTCAGAATGATCTCCAAAAATTCTCAAAAATAATAAATATTAAATTAAGACACATGGTGTAATCAAATTTCAGAAATTCAACACCATTTGCTAAAAAATCCTTGAATCTACCAACAATACCGGTCGACACCAAATCCGGTAAATTTTGATAAATTTAGAAAAATCTCCAAAAATGCATTTTGATAGAAAATTTGATTTTAAGAAAAAATGAGGATAGTTTCTAGAAATTTTACTCCGGTTGTAAATTAAAAATCTGAGAGTCAATCAGCGACATTGGTCGAAACTGGTTTTGCAGATTTGTAATTTAATTTGGAAAAGTTTCAGAAAATTATGAAAAAATCAAAATTATTAGAAAACAATGTTTTAAGCTGAAATCGGTCAAATCTAATCACTAAAAAAATCAAATCGATCAGTATACTGAAATCAGGTTCCTGGTTCAAACTCAGGGTGATACTAAATCCAGGAATCGGATCCAATGCAAAATGATCGCATAAATATTCATAAAATAAAAATAAATACGGAAAGTAAGTCAAAAAATATGATTAAAATATCAGAATATGCATCTAAGTACGTATTCGGGGTGCGAGTGGTTACATTCCATCAACCTTACAAAAATTGCATCCTCGTAATTTAGATAAGGGGTAAAATGAATACAAAAAGGACAAGGATTGGGATTAAACCAATTAAGATATGAATAACTATGGGTAGTATTCCCAAGTCGACTGAACAATAATTGGAATATAGACATTTTCTGCACTTCTTGCCGTATAAATCTTCTAACGATGCCATATAATACTGACCTGATATTATTTCTTTATCTAAGAGGCCTGACGTTGTACTTGATGAAAAGTCTGTAATAGATTCCCGATGTGATGTATGCTTAATATTACTCTGAGAATAGACTAGAATACCAAAGATAAAGAAAACCCTGATAATACTGAGCATAATAAAGAAGACCGATAATTAAGAATTTCGAATATCGGGCATCGATCACTCTGAAAGATATAACCAAGAATATGGAATAACTATAGAGAAACTCGAATACCGACTTCTGAATGATAACTCGATCGTATATCAATTCTGAGAATACCTGAGCTTCGTAGAGTTGGTTAAAGAGATCATATAATAGCTTCATTCAAAACCCTGCCGCTACATCTCTAATCTATTCATATCTTAAGTTGGTATAAAGATGATAGGAACAGAAAACGAGAAGATGGAAATGACTCAAAAATCAAGAAAGTATAGTCAAGAAAGAATAGATAACTCTGTACTTATAGTTAGACTGTATAACTGGGATCCATGCATTCCAGTTGCAAATTTTTTTACCATTAATTTGCCGACTGGTTGTACTGAGGATGGGAGAGCCTAGGCTCTGATATCACCCTGTAATGCCCTGATCATGTGGGTACAGAGACATTACTGCAACGTATATACTTAGGTCAAAAATATCCTCACATATATATGCTAAGCATCAGTACATGCAAGAGTTAGAGTACGGAAGCACGTGGTGCATTATACACTCTAACATATGAGTACAATTATAAAGTTATCACAGGATATGACACAATATTGCATGAATATTACATTACCGATAGGTGCAAATGCAAGAATATAAAGAGATAAACTATGATGAATAATACAAAATGTCCTCATGAGCTGCAAGGGGAAAACTCGAGAGACAAGTAGGGAAGCCTGGAAGGATGGAGTTCCAAACAGTCTGCCGATGATCCACGCTTCAATTGTGCATCTCTAATCAGCATCCTAGAGAATCCACAAGTTCTAAGCTCTGAGATCTGGATATGAGGATCCAGGGGACTTAGAAACACCCAAACGAGTGGCGAATGACAACTGGCGTGCAGGGACAAGAACGCATGTATCGATAAATTCAAATTAAAAGTATGCATTAGAAACCGTGTCATAAGCATACATCCAAACAGGAATAAGGCTTCAAATGATGGGATAAATAGATGTGACAAAACCAATTGTACGGGCTCAATAAATAGATTCATGAGATTGATAGCTCGAGGGGATAACTCAAATAAGAAAACCCTTATCTATATACTATATATCTTATGTCTCCATCGACTGAGTATGCACAACTTGAGTTGTCCCCAGTAACAACTAAAATAGAACAATTTGAATCGTCAAGAAATTATACAGTAACTGTGTACCCGTATAAACCAGGAATAAACAAGTCAGGAGATTAGGCACAGCAACACAATTGTAATATTAGCCAAGAATCAAGTTGTGTACAATAGGAATAGCAGGAGATGTGAGTAGCACACAGGTGGTAAAACCAAGAATATATATAATATACTAATAAACTTAGTAAAACTGAAAATCCAAGTAAAAACTTGATGTAAACAAATACGACAATACCAGCAGTACAACCCAGATTATGGCTTCATAATATAAGTACATCGAAGAAATAACCTAATAAGGAAACTCTCATCTATATACCATATATCTCATGTTATTGTAATCTAAAATATACAACCCAAATTGCAAAACACAATGAATTATTAATTAGCATCTTATTATTATTCGTCCTACCATAAATCTAAGTATGTGTTACTGGTACACATACATCCATATTGAGTAAGCCGAGGGTGGTATTAGAAACTGATGAAGAACCGATGGATCATATTTATAGTGGGTCTCGCCTCCGCCCAGGACTATAACTTAGGATGTCAGGTTATTACTTTTGGGGTCTTATCATGACGCGCCCCACACGATACTTAGTATATAACTCCTGCTTCCGGTGACTTATCATTACTCGCCCCACACGACACTTCAGTGATGACTACCATTATAAATGTGACATCATACCGATATCCATTAGTTTCTCCTGTAAGTTGTCTTTTTTATAGTTTATTATGATGTAATTATCAATTTACGGGAATGCCAGGAGCAGGATAGGTTCAGAAAGTTACAACAGTACATAAGTACTGTGGGTTCCGGTTACTGTATATTATACAGGATAACATGTCAGGATTTCTGTAAATGTGATAATCATAGGTCAGTCAATCATGTATCAGGTGGCAAGTGATAAGTGATATTAAACAAGTGTCAGGTGTCAGGTAATGGCATGTCAATTAATAAACACAGTAGATATCACCATCATGTATCATAATGCAAGAAAATGGTATCGGTACAGGGTATTGATACAAACACAAGAAGGTAGTATTAATATTGGATATCAGTAAAAATACAGGAAAACAGTACTGATACAGAAGATCGATACAAATACCGAAAAATAATACGATTTTGAAAAACGGTTCAAGTCAAGGTTTCAAACTCTTCACAACCATCAAGATAAGAATAGTTAAATCATTAAGCTGGTAAACGGGCAAGTAAGCATGCGAGCATTCAAGCGGAGCTAAGCAGTGTCGGGGACAAGCTCAACGAACAGTGTTTCATCATTAAAACGCCTGGTGGAACCCGGGAATGACTCAATTTAAGATGCGAGTGTAAAATCTGGCAGAGTTTCGCCTAAGTGTGTTTAGTGGTAAAATACTGAGTGTTGAACTACCTTTCCAGGCGAAGCTAGAAATTCTAGAGGACTTTAATAAACTTCGGAGAGGTTAAGCCCGGAGGTTGGGCCCGAAGGCAAGAGTACCTACACAAGATGTTAGTACCATAACACAAATATAATATTGTCTACATTATTACAACAATCGACACATCGGTACAAATACATGTCCCCAGAATACATATATAAAATCTCAAAAATTCAATAAAATGCTTGTCGAAGCAGAGTATTCAGGAAACGACGACACTAGCCTAAATGCGGGAAAACACCATGAAATCCTCGATCTATGGAATCCAGAAACCAACGCGCGAACACATTCAAAATATAATAAAATATTATATTATAATAGAGAGAAAAGGAGAGAGGAAGGAATCAAGAGAGAGATAAAATGCGAAGGTCGCCGAACGTGAAGGTCATGAATGCAGGGATCGCGTCACACAAAAGTAGTGCTTCGTATCGCGAAGATTAAAAATGTGATGATCGAATGATGGAATTTCTTGGACACGGGAGTGAGCTCCGCGTCCAGCAATTATACTCGAGAGAGAGAGAGAGAGAGAGAGAGAGAGAGAGAGAGGGAAGGGAAAAGAGAGAGAGAGAAAGAGAGATTCAGGGAGAGAAAGAGGGGGAGAGAGAACACAAGAGAGAGTGAGAGAGAGAGTGGGGGTGAGAAAGCACAAGAGAGAATGAGAGAGGGACTGTAACCTGGAGAGCAAGCTAAAGAAAGAGAAGAAGTATCTTCTCTATTAAGAAAACGGAGAGAGAAATAAGTGAAAGAAAGGGAAAAAATGAAGGAAAGAAAGAAGCAAGAAGAAAAGAATAAGAATAAAAAAGGAAAGAGAGGAGGAGGAAGTCCTGGTCAGACTGGTAGCCGGCCAGGGGTGGCTCGCCAGTGGCAGGGGCGGCCGCGGCCAGGCCTGCGAGGGGCGACAGTTGGGGCCCAAAGAGGAGAGGTATGTGGGGTGCAAGTGTAGCAGGAATGGTGAAAATGGAGTTTGTCAAAGTGGTATTTCAGATGGCGAGGAATGGCTAGGAAGGAAGAGTACGATGGAGGGAGGCTTTTGTCAATGGTGGTGGTGTAGATGGTGGAGAAGGTGCTGGTTATGAGTTGTTTGGTGATGAAGAAGGGCATTGGTGGTGATGGTGGTTTATAGTTGGTGTTTGAGAACTTGTTGAAGAGTGAGAGAGAGGAGGAGGTGGTCAGAGTGTGGTGGTTCACTGGAGGTCCGCCGGCCAGGGGAGGCGCGCGGGTGCTGCCATTCCTGCCATTGGTGTGTTGGCTGGGTGAAGAAGAAGAAAAGAAAAAGATGATAGAGAGAGAATGGGGGTGTGGATATATATATATATACACATATATGTGTATACATATGAAAAGAAAGAGAATAGGGGTAATAATGAGACTCTCATTTAACCAGAGCCGTGTCTAGCTAAAATGAGCTCAGATGTGGAGATGTGGTCCGCGTATCAGATGTTGTCCGCGTTTGCATAGGAGAGAGAAAGAGTGGGAGATGTAACAGATGGTAATTTTGATTTATTAAGAAAGGAATTAAATGAAAGAGAAAGAAAGACTTCTGTGCCTTAAAAGTCAGATCCGCATTTGGTTGAGCTGAGCTTAGACATGGAACTGAGGTCCGTGTCTGATACGAGCTGGGTACTCGTCATAATAAGGAGAGAGAGAAAAAGTGGTTGGGATATTTATTGAGTGGCTAAGAAATTTTGAAAAAATTTGAGGGAAAAGAAAGGGAAAGGAAACGAAGGAGGAAATTATAAGTGAATGAGGAAAATCAAAAAAAATAGAAAATAACTGGAGAATAATTGGATAAAATTTTGGAATCCGGGAAAACACCGAAAACTTCTAAAAAGCCTGAAAAATGAAGTAACTCAGAATGATCTCCAAAAATTCTCAAGAGTAATAAATATTATATTAAGAGACATGGTGGAATTAGATTTCAGAAAGTCAATCCTATTTTTAAAATAAAAATCCTAGAATCTGCCGGCAATACCGGTCGACACCAAATCCAGTGAAATTTTGATAATTTAGAAAAATCTCCAAAATTTTATTTATATAGAAAATGTGATTTTAAGAAATAATATGAAAATAGTTTCTAGAAATTCAACTATGGCTGTAAATTAAAGATCTGAGAGTCAATCAGCGGTACTGGTCGACACCAGCATTGAAGAATTGTAATTTAATTAGAAATAATTCTAAAAAATCATGAAAAAATCTAAAATATTAGAAAATTATGTTTGAAACTGAAATCGGTTAAATCTGATTACCAAAAAAAGTCAAATCAATCAGTATACTGGGATCAGGTTCTCGTTTCAGACTCGGGCTGAGTTTGAATCTAGGAATCTGATCCAATGCAAAACGATCACATAAATATTCATAAAACAAAAACAAATGTAGAAAATAAATTTAAAAATATGATCAACAAATCAGAATACGAATCTATGTATGTATTCTGGGAGCGGGATGTTACAAGGTATATAAGCAGTGATTTCAAATCTAGAGGTTAATCGTACTCTAGCAACTTTCCTTAAGGCAGAGTTTGTTTTTTTGGGTATGATAGTGAAAAAGTTGATAGATAAGTCACCCTTCCTGTTACTCTACAGAACCGTAACCTCATACGACTCCTTGTTCAGTTCTTTTGAAGTAATTGGATACTTTTCTTCATTCGAGAATCTCCTTTTTCCACTCTGCACCAAAGAATAACTAAGACCAATTCATTCATGTTTTCATGTTCCAATGGAACACTTCCCATTTATGATCAAAAGAAAGGAGAAGATTATTCTTTTTACCAAATATATGCGGGTCAAATCACGATCTTCTAATCTAATAAGAACAAGAGACCTTTCTTGATCAATCCTTTTGCCCCTCATTCTTCTAGAATCAGAAAGATTCTTTTCGAGTTTGAATTTGTTCATTTGGAATCTGGACTCTTTTATTTGATTTTTTAATCAAAAGTACTATGTGAAATCTTTGATTTTACCTCTTCCTCTATCCCTATCCCATACGTATAGTGTTTGAATCAAAAGGGAACCTTTCCTTCTGTATGAATCGATATTATTACAGTCCAATTCCTTCTCGATGCCTCCCAAGAAAAATCCCAAATTAGATCCAAAATTGGCGGGTTAGTGTGAGCTTATACATGTGGTTATGCACTCTTCAAATAGAAATCCATTTTCTAAAAGATCCTGGCTTTCATGCTTTGGTGAGTCGTTCGAGATCCTTTTGATGACCTATGTTGAAGGGATATCTATATGATCCGATCGATTGCGTAAGGCCCGCAGTAGCAACGGAATCAGGAAAAGTATACAAAAGACAATTCTTTTCTATTATATTAGTATTAGTTAGTGATCCTGGCTCGGTGATTCCCTTCTTTCGTGATGAACTGTTGGCACTAGTCCTACATTTGTCTCTATGGATCGAGGAGAAAGTTAATTGAGCGGGAAAAGGGTTGTACCATTAGAGAAGCAAGGGGTCAACTGCTTCAAATATACAATATGGATTCTGGCAATGCAATGGAGTTGAACCCTCATGTCAATCCGAATGAAGAAGTCTTTTCGCTGAGGTAAATCTTTGTCTGCTAGGCAAGAGGATAGCAAGTTACAAATTCTATCTCAGTAGGACCTGTATTTCTATTACTATGAAATTAATTAATAAATATAAAGTAGTTAATGGTGGGGTTATCATTATCCTTTAATCGGTTGATGATATTGCATATTCATTATCACATTCTCATGCTTATTATATAATAAACTCTTATTTTAATCCTAATTATTGTCTAATTTATATGCAAGCCCATTGCTAAAGGAAAAGAAAGAGAAACAGCCCAAAAGCCCATCAAAATTCTTATTTAATTTAGAATTACTTCGAAATCAGAAAATCAGGGCAAATCAGATCGGTTGAAAACAGTTATAACAAATCTCTACAAATCAATTGGTTAAAGCCAAAGATCAAAGGTCATTTTGTTAAACCAGGAGCTGAAACAGGAAATCCAAACCAGATAAAGGAAAATCATCAAAAACCAAGAGCTGTACTCCCCAGGTGTGGCCATCTGGCAACACCTAGGCTGTGAAAATATGGCAAAAAACCGCATTTTCATGGTTGTTTTGACTCTATTGGGGGAGCGTTTTCTCCCCCTATCTTTGTATAGTCCTCCCCGTTGGATTTTGCCTATAAATATTGGGTTTTTCAGAGACACAGGGAACGACCAAGCAGAGAGTAGAATTTAGGCTATTTTATAGTTTGTAACTTAGATTTTTAGTTTTCTTTTATGTAATTTTTATTTTTTTATGTAACTGAGAGGAGAGGAGATTTTCATGGAGGAATGAGAACAAGCTTGTACTTAGGGTGACACCGGTGTAAGTAATCTTTTCTTTCATTATTATTTGAATCGAATCAAAGTTTTCTTTTCTTTTCTATTCTTATTTTTTTTTGCTTCCCTCTTCTGTGTTTGTGAATCCAAATGACTCTGATAGCCTCGAAGTTGCCTTGTCCTTGTAAGTGCCGTTGATGGCTTATGGTGATGGATATCCATTTCTATGGTAGTGTAGCTTGCCCCTTCATTTCATAGTATAAATCGGGAATGGAGAAGATCTTATTTGTCATACTTCGCTCTTCTTCAAACAAAGGTACATCGTCGATATGGGTCAAAGGTAAGCAGATGACGAAAAGGTAAGTAAGTTTTTTACGTTTTAACTTTTTTTTCTTTTAATTTTAATTTAGATCACTAACACCGCAATCTCCCAACTCCATTATCACTCTTTCAATTTCTTTTTTTCTATTTTCTCCACCTTCTCAGTCTACCACTTTCTTCCTAACTTAACTTTAACCTATTTTTCCTTTTCTCTTAAAGAACTAAAAGAAGATTTTTACCTATTGAATCTAACTTAAAAGAGAACTTGCTAAAAAAAACTTCCATCGCTAGTCCCTCCTTGTGGATCACAACCTGCATAGCCACTTGCTATAGCAGTGGCATTGAGAACTTGCACATTCTATTCTTAAAGTTCTAAAATTCTATATTCCTGTGTGCAGGTAAAATCTCAATCAACTTTTGGCGTCGTTGCCGGGGAGGGATGATAAGTTACTCTTTTTAGATTTACATTTTTGGTTAACTTTCTTCTTTATTCTTGGTGTACAGGTTTAACAAGAAAATTTTTGCTGCAGTGGCCTTGGACTCTGCTCTAGAAAGCGAACCCAGAAGCCCTCAGATTTGCTACATTCTAGTGGCAATCTGAGTGAACTACTAACCTGTATTTTTGCAGGTTGGCTGAATTGTAAAGCTAAAATTTTGTAGCTATTTATTTCTTTGTTTGTCTCATTGTACATATATTCTAACCTCAATAGTAAAATGATGTTTGTTAAATGCTAAAAATAGTTTAAGCTTTGCATTTAGTAACGTGTCTAATTCATTTACATTTTACATAAATGTTGAAGAGTGATGGAGAAAAAGGTAGTATGCATAGCATATAGTTTAGGAAACATTCTTGGGTGATATTTACTTGTGAATGTTACTTTTCTATATCTTGCACACTTTGCACAATCAATCTTAAGGGTTTGTCCTATAAACAAGATAAGGTGGGAAGTCATTACTCTCCCTTAGCCCACAAATCATCTCCTCACTCACTAACCAGCTTAACTAAAACTGAGTAGATTTTGGCCCTAGGGACATCTCAGACTCATATAGGAGACTGACATGAGGGGGAAGTTAATTTGAATTTGACTCTTGTAAAATCGGTATCTAAGGTTGGGGATTGAGGGACGAAATCCCGAAGGTTGGTGGTTTGGCATAATTAGGCTCGTTCCTTAGACACGGATATCTCCCAGCGATCTTGTCCCTATTTGGCCGATTAACTTGTGGTCAGATTTAGCAATATACCCCCTGTGGACAGTCCAACCAGTTAGGAGTTGTCTAGGTCTAAGGTCTACCCTAACTTAGGTTAGATTTTTTCTTTTATTTGTTTGCTTATTTGTTAGTTTTTTGTTTGTGTTTGACATTTCTTGTGTGATATGGCTTATAACAATATTTTTTCAATTTTAATGATAATCCATATTACCCCCATTTGACTCGGATAATTCCAACCAGATTTTTCACAATATAAACCAACCAAATACACCGGGTTGGACTTATCCGAATCAATACAACCCATGCCCCAATCTTATGACCATAATTTCTAAAATAATTCTAACTCTTCACAGAGTTAATGGTGATTCACCTCCCTCGAGTCTAATTTCAATCAACTTGTCCTCCTTATCCACCTTGTCCACAATTTTCACAATATTCATTCCCTGATTTTGCTTCCTATATTTCTTTTCTAGACCAACCCATTGAAGAAAAATCTGAGCTAGAAAGAGTATAAAAGTCATACAGGAGGCCGAACAAAAATTTCAGGCCTCCCTAATTCCACAATATTTCCATGATTCATACTCAGTTCCACCAGTTCAAAATAGAAAACCATCAATCTGGAAAATGAGTATGCGTGAGTCCGAGCAATAATCACAAAATCTGATGAACTCATGATTTTATCACAAATTTTAAAACAAAACTTTATCTTTTCAAGTCCAATCGTAACAAAACGAAGAACCAATCGACTATGAAAAGCTGCTTGAAGCCATGACTCAGGCTCAAATTACTCATAATCATGACATAGATATAATGGTCAAAACTCTCCATTCTCAACCTTTTTTCATTCCTGATGTTGCTAACCATTTTGTTAGAGCCAGAATCGTGTTGTTTTGGAAAACAAGATTTCATTTTAACACACCCATTTGAACTTGACCAAACTCCAAATTTTGAAAATCATATTGACATTTTGGCAAGTTATCCCTTTCCTGAAATTAAACTTGAGGATGAATATGATCCTGAATCTCAACTTGGTAATTCAATTCTACTTCCTGATTCAATAATGACTCTGGTGTCTTCACCTGATTTCAATCCTTCTCCAGAGTCCACATTGGATCATGTGCCTGTCCATTGGGAAATTGAATCACCAATCTTTTATGATCATCATATTAAACTTAACCAATTTCATACTTTTGAAAGTCCTATTGACAAATTGGCAAGTTCTCATTTTTATGAAATTGAACTCAATGAGGACTGTGACCTTGAGTCACAAATTTGTGATCCAGTTCAAATTCTTGAATCAATATTGACTCCTGTTTTGCTACCTAATTTGAACAATATCTTAGAGTCAGTTTTGATTCCCATACCTGTCATTCTTGAACTTGAATCACGAATCTTAGAAAGTCATATTCCATTGTGGGGAAATAAATGTGGACTTGAGTTTCAACTTCTTGATTTGGACCCACTTCCTGAATAAATTTTTACTCCTAAACCTTTACTTGACTTCAGTCATTTTCCTGAGTCGATTGTAGTTCATGCCCTTCCTAATTCCAGATCAATCATTCATCTTTTCATACTCCATTTTAGGATAGAGATATTGATAATAATGACTCTGAAATTAGCTTGAAAATTTGAAAATTAGATGGGGTAAAATTCTTAATAAAAATCATTCATATATACATCATTTTAGTGGGTTATATTAGAGAGGTTTCTGATGGGATCCTCCAAACTCCACGCAAATTAGATTTGGCCACATTTCGTGGACCAATCAGACCTCCACCGGAACCACCACCTTAAGGTAATATTTTTTTCCCTTTCTTCTTTTTTACATGCATCTATACCTTGAGGACAATGCATGAGATAGGTATGGGGGAGGGTTCTAACATAAGTTAGATTTTCTTTTTATTATTAGAAAAATTATTAACATTTTCTTTACTTATATATATATATCTATCCTATGATTAAGCTAGGTATTTGTGCCTCATAAAGCATAAATATTCATGCCTAAAGGCAGTTCATATAATAAAATCCTTAGTTTTGTGTCCTTGTTTGCTCGAGTCCTTAAGTCCTTGGGGTGTTTTCTCAACCGGTGCCCTAAGACCGTTTGGTTTGGGAGTCACCAATTAAAGACTCGTTACATAGGCAGATTAGAAAGCCTAATAGAACTAAGGAATAAAGCCATCAAAAATAAAAAATAAATAAATAAATAAGGTATAAAAGTTAGAGTTAAAAAACTCTTACTCAAAATTTCACGGTCACGAAGGTGTATATGACTTAGGGTAAAGTAATGACTAGCTGAGAAGTACAATTTGACTCCTTACTTTGATTGATAACAAATTTTTCAATAGAGACTAAGTTAGGACTGAAAATTTTGATTTTTCTATAACTTATAGATTACTTAATTCTTACAATAATATTTCAAATATTTTTCTCTTTCAAAATGTATTTTCAAAATACTAACATTTTTCTCTTCTTTATGGATTTTGTGGGTACAATCTACTGAAAACTCTCATGAGACAAAACTCGTCTTCTAGGGGAAACCTAGAGGTTTAATGGCTTGTTGCATATGCCCAGTGCAAGTACGTTACCTGCGAAAGTAGTCTAATAATCTTTGGTTTAGTTTTGCTCGAGGATGTGCAAAAGAAAGGTATGGGGGTGTAATTGGTCGTTGATATTGCATATTCATTGTCAGATTCTCATACTTATTATATAATAAACTCTTCTTTTAATCCTAATTATTGTCTAATTTATATGCAGGCCCATTGCTAAAAGAAAAGAAAGAGAAACAGCCCACAAGCCCATCAAAATTCTGATTTAATTCAGAATTAATTTGAAATCAGAAAATGAGGGTAGATCAGGGCAAATCAGATCGGTTGAGAACCAGTTAGAGCAAATCTTTAAATCAATTGGTTGAAGCCAAAGATCAAAGGCCATTTCGTCAAATTCAGGAGCTGAAACGGGAAATCCAAACCCGATAAAGGAAAATCATCAAAAGCAGGAGTTGTACCGCCAGGTGTGGCCACTTGGCCACACCTAGGCCGTGAAAACACGGCTAAAGCCGTATATTCGTGATTGTTTTGACTCTGTTGGGGAGCGTTTGCTTCCCCTATCTTCGTACACTCCTCCCCGTTGGGTTTTGCCTATAAATACTGAGTTTTTCAGAGACCACAGGGACGCCCAAGCAGAGAGTAGAATTTAGGCTAGTTTGTAACTTAGGATTTTAGTTTTTTTTATGTAATTTTTATTTTCTTTCAGTAATTGAGAGGATAGGAGATTTTCATGGAGGAATGAGAATAAGCTTGTTCTGAGGTGACACCGGTGTAAGTATTCTTTTCTTTCATTGTTATTTGAATCGAATCGAAGTTTTCTTTTCTTCTCTATTCTTATTTTTATTTGCTTCCCTCTTCTGTGTTTGTGAATCCAAATGACTCTGATAGCCTCGAAGTTGCCTTGCCCTTGCAAGTGTCGTTGATGGCTTATGGTGATGGATATCCATTTCTATGTCAGTGTAGCTTGCCCCTTCATTTAATAGTGTAAATCGAGAATAGGGAAGATCCTATTTGTCATACTTCGCTCACCTTCAAACAAAGGTACATCGTCGATATGGGTCAAAGGTAAGCAGGTGCCGAAGAGGTAAGTAAGTTTTTTAGGTTTTAACTTTCTTTTCTTTTAATTTTAATTTAGATCACAAACACCACAATCTCCCAACTCTATTATCACTCTTTTCAATTTCTTTTTCTCTATTTTCTCCACCTTCTTAATCTACCACTTTCTTCCTAACTTAACTTATTTTTCCTTTTCTTTTAAAGAACTAAAAGAAGATCTTTAACCATTGAATGTAACTTAAATGAGAACTTGCTAAAAAAGCTTCCATCGCTAGTGCCTTCTTATGGATCACGACCCGCATAGCCACTTGCTATAGCGGTAGCATTGAGAACTTGCACATTCTATTCTTAAAGTTCTAAAATTTTGTATTCTTGTGTGTAGGTAAAAATTCAATCATCATTTTTCTTGTGTGTGTTCCTAAGAAAAAGAATTTTTCCATTTCTTTTTTTTTCCTATTTGAGACCTCAAAAATAAAATGACATGGAAACACATAGGAAGGAACTCTGGAATAGAAATTGAAAAGAAATGCAGCTCCGGTTCCTTTGAATGGTAAGATCTTTGCACAAGAAGAGGCGTGATCCATACATCTTGACTTCTTCTACTTCCCCTCTTTTTAAATAATACCGAGTCGGGTTCTTCTCCTACCAGTATCAAACAGAACATGCCGAAAAAAATTCTTCTTCATAGAAAATCTACTCGATTTAGATAAAAAAATCATACGGTTTTTATGATACCATGTGATATGGTTCGAATCCATTGTCAATCCAATTTCTGATAGGAGCAGTTGACAATTGAATCCAATTTTTCCTAATATAATATTTTACTATCTATAATAGTGTGAAAAGAAGGCTTTGCTCCAGGTTATTCAGAAAAAGTGGCGTTGAGTTTCTTGACCCTTTGCCTTAGGATTAGTTAGTTCTATTTCTCAATGGGGCCTGGAAGGGATATAACTCAGCGATAAGTGTCACCTTGACGTGGTGGAAGTCATCAGTTCAAGCCTGATTATTTCTAAACCCAATGTGAGTTTTTCTATTTTGACTTGTTCCCCCTTAGTGATTGAACGAGAATGGATAAGAGGCTTGTAGGATGACAACATGATAGGGTAGGGATGGCCATATTGCTAGGAGCAAACTCTAGGCTAATATGAAGTGCATGGATCCAAGTTATGCTTGGAATGAAAGAAATTTTGAACGACTATGAATCTCATGGAGCATTCGATCCTGGCTCAGGATGCGGCATGCTTAACACATGCAAGTTGGACGAGAAGTGGTGTTTCCAGTGGCAGAAAGGGTGAGTAACACGTAAGAACTTGCCCTTGGGAGGGGAAAAATAATTGGAAATGATTGCTAGTACCCCGTAGGCTGAGGAGCAAAAAGAGGAATCCACCCGAGGAGGGGCTCACGTCGAATTAGCTAGTTGGTAAGGCAATAACTTACCAAGGCAATGATCTGGTCCGAGAGGATGATCAGCCACACTGGGATGAGACACGACCCAGACTCCTAAGGGAGGCAGCAGTGGGTAATTTTCAGCAATAGGCAAATGCCTGACAGAGTAATGCTGCATGGAGGTAGAAGGCCCATGGGTCACGAACTTCTTTTCTCAGAGAAGAAGCAATGACGATATCTGCGCTTCAGCTAACTCTGTGCCAGCAGCCCCAGTAAAATAGAGGATGCAAGTGTTATCCGAGCTGATTGCGCATAAAGCGTCTGTAGGTTACTTTTCACGTTTGCCGTCAAATCCCATGGCTATAGGTGGTGGAAACTACCAAGCTGGAGTATGGTAGGGGCAAAGAGAATTTTTGGTGGAGCGGTGAAATGCGTAGAGATCAGGAAGAATACCAACGGCAAAAGCACTCTGCTAGGTCAACACTGACACTGAGAGACGAAACCTAGGGGGCAAATTAGACACCATAGTAGTCCTAGCTGTAAATGATGATACTAAGTGTTGTGCATATCGACCCATGTTGTGCTATAGCTAACGTGTTAAGTATCCCGCCTGGGGAGTACATTCGCAAGAATGAAACTCAAAGGAATTGACAGGGGCCCGCACAAGCGGTGGAGCATGTAGTATAATTTGATGCGAAGCGAAGAACCTTACCAAGGCTTGACATGTCGTGAATCCTCTTGAAAGAGAGGGGTGCCTTCAGGAACACAGACACAGGTCGTGCATGGCTTTCATCAGCTCGTGCCATAAGGTGCTGGGTTAAGTCCCGCAACAAGCACAATGCTCATGTTTAGTTGCCACCATTGAGAGTGGAATCCTGAAATGACTGCCAATGATAAGCTGGAGGAAGGTGAGGATGACGTCAAGTTATCATGCCCCTTATGTTCTGGATAACACACGTGCTACAATAGGCGGGACAAAGGGTTGTGATATTTCGAGGGTGAGCTAATTCCAATAACCCGTCCTTGGTTTAGATTGCTGCAACTTGCCTGCATAAAGCCGAAGTCGCTAGTAATCGTCGGTCAGCCATATGACGGTGAATTCATTCCTGGGCCTTGAACACATCACCCGTCACAGTATGGGAACTGGCCATGCCCGAGGTCGTTATCTTAACCAAAAGGAGGGGGATGCCAAATGTGGGGCTAGTGACTGGAGTGAAGTCGTAAAGGTGCGGCTGGATCACCTCCTTTTTAGGGAGAGCTAATGCTTATGCTTGTTGGGTATTTTGGTTTGACACTGCTTCAACCTAAAAAGAAGCGGGCCACGTCTGAGCTAAGCTTGGATATTGAAGTTTTCTTTCATTTCTCGATGGTGAAATAAGATCAAGCTTATGAGCTTGTTATCCTAGGTCGGAACAAGTTGATAGGATCCTACTTTTTTTGTCCCTGCAGCACCACATAGGAGGGACATGGGAAGCAAAAAGGAAAGAGAGGGAATCTGTTTATCTCGCTTTTGGTATAGCAGGCCTCCCCCCGGAGGCCCGCACGAAGGGCTATATTAGCTCAATGGTAGAGCGCGCCCTTGGTAATTATGTCATTGTGCCTGGGCTGTGAGGACTCTCAGCCACATGGATAGTTCAATGTGCTCATCAGCGCCTGTATTATCCCTAGTTAGTAATATGTATTTTTATTTTTCTAAAGTATTTATTTTGCTTTACTGATTATTTATTTATTATTAGTAGTAGAAGTTCTATTACTAATATTATTACATTATGCTTATTATTATTAATTACTATTATTATTAATTGTTATTGTTAGTAATGGTTGTTTAATTATGATTATAATTATTATTATTCCTATTGTTATGGTTAATTTAATTATTATTGTTAATATTGTTAACTATTATTGTTGTTGTTATTAATACTCTTATTATTATTTTATCATTCTCATTGATAATTATTATAATAATTATTGTTATCTATTATTGTTATTAATATTATTATTATGTATTGATATTATTGTTGCTGATTATTACTATAGTATTATTATTAGCCTTTTAATTATTATTATTTATTATTATTATTAATGATAATTATTATTATTATTTATCATTATTGTTATGGTTAGCGTTGTGTTGGCATTATTATTTTTCCCTTGATTTTGAGTTCTTTTATAATTCCCTAACTCTATACCCAATACCTAAAATCCATGCCCATCACCTAAGACCCAATAACCTTATATCTCTTTCTCCCTATATATAATCCTAATTCTAACTTATCCCAAAACCTAACCCTATCTTCTTCTCCCCTTCCTTTTCATCAACAGCCGCAGCCAATACTTTCGCACCCCACATCTCCAAGCAACACCATGGCATCAATCACCAGCCTATAAGATTCCCAAACTAGACCTGTTCACGCACGCTCTCTGGCAATCTAAGACCCACCTACACCATGGTCATGCTCTCCCCATGGCCAAGCAACCCTAGCCATCTCTACCTCTAGCCATCCCCACGCCTTCACACTCGGCAGTACTTCTGCCCATGGCTGTGCAGGGAGCACAACACCCCCAACACTTGGTCGTTCCTCCTCCTTCACACCTAGATCCCATGTCCACGGCCGCAACTCCTCCCCACCAGCCCACAGCAGCACCGCAGGCCGAGCCAATTCCCTTGGCCGAGATCCCCTGCTTCAGAACCCCGTCGTGGCAACTCCGAGCTTCACCAACTCAACCACAAACTGCAGCCATGCCCAAGCACAGCCCAGCACCAGCCACGA
>JAVJIF010026979.1:0-51765 GCA_038442645.1 Agave tequilana | reverse complement strand
AGCAAGGTAAAACATGCAAGAGTTCCAGTAGTCATCAAACAAAGGAGGTATGTATTTCTTTTAGCTTTTCTTTCTTTTCTTTTAATTCTTTAGTTTAGATGACCAACACCATCAACACCCAACTCTTTTATCACTCTTTTTAATTTCTTTGTAAATATCTATTTTCTATTTTCTCCACCTTCTCAATCTACAACTTTCTTTTAACTTAACTTTAACTTAATTTTTCTTTTTTTAAGGAACTAAAAGAAGATCTTTAACCATTGAATGTAACTTAAAAGAAAACTTGCTAAAAAAGCTTCCATCGCTAGTCCCTCCTTGTGGATCACGACCGCATAGCCACTTGCTATTGCGGTAGTATTGAGTACTTGCACTCTTTATTCTAAGTCTGAAATTCTGTATTTTTGTGTGTAGGTAAAAATCAATCAAGAGGTCATGAGACAGTGATGCTCAATGAGGAGTGTATCACAATTCTATGAATAAGATGCCTCCTAAATTAAAGGATTCAGGGAGTTTTTTATACCAAGCAAATAGTAAATATCATTTGAAAAGCCTATGTGATCTTGGGAGCGAGTACTAACCTTATGTCTTTATTTGTTTTCAGGAAAATTATATTGGAGAAGCAACACCAACAATGGTGTCACTCTAACTGGTAGACGATCAATCAAATATCCATGGGGAATAATTGAGGACGTACTTGTAAAAGCAGACAGGCTCTACTTACCGACAAGTTTTATTATCCTCAACATGGAGGAAGATAGGGAAGTACTCATTATCGTAGGTAGACCTTTCTTGGCTATAGGTAATATATTAATTGATGTCCAACAGGACAAATTGACTCTTCGTGTGCAGGATGATGAAGTTGCTTTCAACATCTTCAAAGCAATGAAGTATCCAATGGACAATGAAGCTTGTTTCCAAGTTCACATGTTAGAGAAACCTGAAATAGAGACAATGATCATGCCAGAAAGCCAAATAGATGATTCTCTCTCTAATAAGGCCTTCTACGTCATTAAAACTTCAACAACACCATAGTATGCTGATATAGTTAATTACTTAGCATGCGACATTATTCCCCTAGATTTCTCCTATCAGAGAAAGAAGAAATTCTTCGCTGACGCAAAGTATTATCAATAGGAAGACCCTTTGCTGTATAAGTATTATGCTGACCAAATCATTAGAAGATGCGTATTAGAAGAAGAAATGGGAGTATTCTTTATCATTGCCATGAAAGGGAAGTTGGTAGACATTTTGGGCCCACAAAAACAGCAACAAAGGTACTTCAATGTGCTTTTTATTGTCCATGTTATTTAAACATGCACCTACCTTGTAGAGTCATACAAGATTTGCCAACAGAGTTGGAGATATTAAGGAAGAATGTGATGCCACTGAACAACCCCCTTGAAGTGGAATTATTTGTTGTGGGGTAGATTTCGTAGGACCTTTTTCACCTCTTATTCTAATCAGTATATTCTTATGGCGGTAGATTATGTGTCGAAGTAGGTAGAAGCTATAGCATTACTGACTAATGATGCCAAGGCTGTGGTCAAATTTTGAAGAAGAACATGATCTCAAGATTTGGAACACCTTGAGTAATCATAAGTGATGGAAGTAAAGGGAGGTCAGTTTTAGAATTAGAATTATTTTTGTGGGAGATATCTTTTTTGAATTAAATCCAAAAATGATTTAAAAAAAAAGCCCTTTAACCAAACAAAAATCCCCCACTCTTTTTTTCTAGCTAAAACAAGTGCCAAAAGACCTACGGAAAAAGAAACTAATGAGAAATGGAAAACCCTAGAGATTGGATCCACAGCGACGAGACCGCTAGAGATTTCGTCTCTAGGGTTTTGGCGGAACGCCCTTCTCTTCTCCTCCCTCCGCTCCACCGCCTCCCTCTTCGCGTTGGAAACGTCGTCGAGATCGTCGGCCCTTCCCCTTCCGCCAAAACTGAGATTTTATTGCAGGTTTCTAATCTCTCTATCTCGCTTTATTCGTGTGTCTTTATTTGTCCATTTGTACAATTTGATGGTGAAATTTTGATTTATTGGGTTCGCTTCTAGGCCGCGATCAACTGCATTCTCCCCAAAGAGTGGAAAGGAGTGCATTTGGGGGATTGGAACGGATGGTGGCGTATTTTGATCTGGACTGCCGCTTTGATGTCCTCCGCCTTTCAAATGCACTCAAGCTTCGGATAATTGAAGTTCTTTGTGAGGCATTTCTTTTCCTACCCTAGTTATCGCAGTTTCTACTGAAAATTGGTTCTGAAATCTTACATGTTGAAAATTTGGCGGGTTCAAAATTTGAAACAGACCGCAGGCCAGAAATTCTAGGCTGAAATGGAATGTTTAGAATTATGTGGAAATAAGAATCAATGTTTTATATTACCTGAAATTTGTTTGAACGTTGGCAAACATGATAAATTTAACAATTAATGTTAATGTTAGAGAAATTTCTGAGGAAGAGGAACTCTTTATATAACTTGCTTAATGATATCACTTGATAGTATTTAATGCTGACTCCAATCTTTCACAAGTGCTGTCTCAATTTAGTTGTATGGGAAAAAGCTTCAGTAATGATGTAGATGTTGTGAGGCAAGGATCCTGATGCAACTTCAAGACACTAAGATAATTGAGGTCATTGAGCATAATAACTAGTTTGTTCTGTGAGGATTAGACTCCCTGTACTGAGTTTGAGCAGAAACAATAGTGAGAGGTAATGAGATATTTTTTGAGATAAATGCTATGACACTATAGGCTCCCTGGTTATTGAAGTCTCTTAGTTTTGGCTATTACAGTTCTTTGCCTCTGCACAACATTCATGATTAAGAAATTTTAGTCAAACCGACCGAAGGGAGGTTTTCTCCTGTGACTCCTTCACAAACTTTGTTCGTCCGTCCGTCTTCGTCCGCAGAGAGAGCGAGCAAGAGAGCAGCCGGAGCACCAATGCTTCTCTCTTCCCTCCAGCCTCCTCCCCACTTCCCCCTCCTCCTTTTTCTTCTTCCTTTTCTTCCCCTTCCTTCCTTCTCCCCCCTCCCCCTCTTCCTGCTTCTTCCTCTTCTTCGCCGGTGGAATTCCGTCAGTTTCCCACCACAAACGTGGTATATTAGTATTAACCATTGCACTATCTCTTGCATTTTCTCAATGATCACCCCCAAAACTTCTCTGTCATATAGGAAACAATGGTTTTAATGCTTAGTTGTTCTTCTATAATATGATAGGGCATCCGACAAGCAAAATGCATAAAGATACAAAATTTGTATTTCTGGAGAGGTTGAAGGCTTTAAATTTAACTAGATTGCTACACCTCTCCCAAATTTTGTTCTATTACTATTTTTGTACAAGACAATCTAAATTGTGTGGTCCATTGCAATTTGCCAACCATGAGAAAGCTGAAGTTAGCAGCTTGATGTTTTTGTTTTTTAATCAACTATTCATTTGGGGAATTTAATCTCTCATTTTTCAATCAACTGTCTGTTGCAATTTGCCAATCGAAATTATGAAAAGATGCAATGCAAGTGTAATTACTAACAATACTTTAATGTAGACATACTTAACATTAGTGTTTTAAATTAAATGTGTTTTCTCTATCCAGAATTCTAAGCACCTGCAGTAGCTTTTGAAGTTCTCTGTCCTTTTACATTTATCAAGATCTCTAGATTGCCTCAACTGATACATGGTTGGACTATATTTTGGTGAAGCACCCACCATTGCTTGCTGGGAAAGCCTTATGCACCCCTCTGAATTGTTGGCCCAGAGGCCCATCACTCTAGTTTTGATGATGATTAACTCATGTAGTTATAGTTTACTAATAATCTTCTGATATTTAGTTCCAGATATTTGATCAAGATATTAGTAGTGTTTAGCTTCAACAAAGGAGTTTTGGAGCTTTCACGTGTTGATTCAAGAGCTTGAGCGTCAAGATCGCATCTAGCGCTCGGTTGGAGTCAAGCTCGTTGATCGCGTTTGGACTTTGGATCGAGTCGACTTGGAGAAGGAGCTCTACAAGAAGACTTCGGTTTGTGTTTAGTTTAGTATATTTAGATCTTGTGTAAAGGTAGATAGTATTGATATGCTCAAGTTCACATACACACACAAATTTTAAAGTTATATTGGTTTTGGTTTCGGTTTAACCGATTTTGGATTTCATATCAAAAACATAGATGCAATATCCTATATGTATATTGGATTCTATCCATATACAATATGATTCAAATTTGTTTCAATATCATGTTTTTGTATTTATATGAGTTTTGAGAAAACGGTTTTCCATTTCAAAAATTCAAATTTGGAAAATACGGTTTTTGTGTTAAAGGCAAATTTTAATTTCACAAAATGGATCAAATTGTTTATAATATGTGTTGAATTTTTGTCACACATATTTGCATTTCAAAGATCCTAAAAGAACTTATTTTTGTAAAATTTATGTGATTTTATGGGATTTTTTAGAAGGTAAAAGACAAGCTTTCAATCCCTATAATTGTTGTTCTGGCCTTTTGCCGGTTGACCGGATGGTCGACCGAGGCAGAAGTCGGTCGACCAGTCCGGTTGACCGATGTGCACGAATGTGCACATGCTTTATAGGCTGGAACGCCGGTCGACCGTCCCGGTCGATTGCCAGAGAGCAGAGCTCTCTGGAACTGGCCCCGGTCGACCGGGCGGTCACCGACAGAGAGCATCTGCTCTCTGTATTCAGGTCCGGTCGACTGGGCGGTCGACGGTGGCTCAACGGTCATAAAAATCACCGTTGGCCGGTCGACCGGGCGGTCGATCGGAAGGGCAATTCTGCCCACGGTTCAAGGGATCGGTCGAGTCGGATATGACTTGGCTGCTGACGGTTCGACTCAGAACCCTGAGTCGCACATTGGGCGCCGAGTTGACCCGGGTCGGGTCCGAGTCGGACCCGACCCGGGTCAACTCGGCGCCCGTGAATCCCTACTTAAAGAGATAGAGAGAGAGATCAGATCTATCTCTCTCTCACGCTGCCCCCTCCCTCTCGCTTTCTGCTGCAGCGAAGGAAAACCCCCGCGTCGCCATCGCCGTCGATCCTCACCCGCGCAGGGACCTCTCCCTCTCTCCCCTCTGTGTCTCCGTCTCTCTCTGTCGGACTTTCTCTCCCTCTCAGTCTCTCTCTCAGTCTCTCTCCTTCTCCCTCTCCCTCTCTCTGACTCTCTCCCTCTCTGTCTCTCTCCCTCTCTCTCCTTCTGTGTCCCTCTCTTACTCTCTGTCTCCCTCTCCCTCTCTCTGTGTCCCTCTCTCTCCCTCTCTGTCTCTGTCTCTCTCACTCTGTCTCTCTCTCTCTCTTAGTCTCTCTCTGTCCCTCTTCCTCTCTCTGTGTCTCTCTCTGTCTCTCTCCCTCTGTCTCCGTCTCTCTCCCCTCTCTCTCCCTCTGTGCCCCTCTCTCTTCATCTCCGTCTCTCTCTCCTCTCCCTCTCTGTGTCTCTCTCTGTCTCCGTCTCTCTCCCTCTGTGTCTCTCTCTGTCGGCTCTCTCCCTCTCCCTCTCTCTGTGTCTCTCTGTCCTCTCTCCCTCTCTGTCTTCGTCTCTCTCCCCCTCTCTCCCTCTGTGTCCCTCTCTCCCTCTCCCTCTCTCTCTGTGTCTCTCTCACTGTCCCTCTCTCTCCCTCTGTGTCTCCGTCTCTCTCTTCCTCTGTGTCTCTCTCTGTCCCCGTCTCTCTCTCCCTCTGTGTCTCTCTCTGTGTCGGACTCTCTCTCCCTCTTCCTCTCAGTCTCTCTCTCCCTCTCCCTCTCTCTGTGTCTCTCTCTGTCCCTCTCTCTCCCTCTCTGTCTACGTCTCTCTCTCCCCCTCTCTGTGTCTCCCTCTCTCCTCTGTATCCGTTTCTCTCCCTCTCTCTGTTCCTCTCTCTCCCTCAGTTTCTCTTCCCCTCAGTCCCTCTCTCTCCCTCTGTTTCTCCCTCCCCTCAGTCCTCTCTCTCCCTCTGTTTAATTTTAATGTAATTTAATTTAGTTTAGTTTAGTTAAACTTAATTTAAGTTAATTTAATTTAATAAAATTTTGTAATTATAATTAAGTTAGGTAATTTAATAATTTTATTGAAGTTAGGTAATTAAGTTAGTGTAGGTTAATCTAGTATAAACTAGTTTAGTTTAATTTGATTTAGTTTCATTTAATTGAGTTTAATTTAATTTAAATTAGTTTAGTTAACTTAATTTAGGTTAATTTAATTTAATAAAGTTTTGTAATTATAATTAAGTTAGGTAATTTAATAATTTTATTGAAGTTAGGTAATTAAGTTAGTATAGCTTAATCTATTATAAAGTAGTTTAGTTTAATTTAATTTAGTTTCATTTAATTGCGTTTAATTTAATATTGCTTTAATTTAGTTAATTTTAGTTCTAATTTAATTAACAGATAATTTTTAAATTTCAGTATGGCTTCAAAGCAACGCGATATTGGATGGGAACATGGTACCCCTGTTGGTGGAAGTAGAAAACTTGTGAAGTGTAATTATTGTGGGAAACAAGTCCATGGTGGTATCACTAGATTGAAGCAATATATAGCACATGTACCCAGTCAGGTGGAAGGATGCTTGCGAGTATCAAAAGAGGTATCTCAGATAATGAGACGATATTTCTGAAGGTAGCAAAGAAAGAGCGGCCATAAAATCCAAAAAGAGCGACTTATGAAATCTTTAAGTGAGGAAGATTTTTAGGATGTGACCGATGAAGATTCTGATAATGAAATTGAAAAAGTTGGTGGTTTAGAAGGAGTTGAAAGAAGACAATTAAAATAAGCTATGAAAGAAAGTCGTGAAATGGCTTGGAGATCGGCAGAAGGAGTTGATATTGGTGGCAGTAGTTCGCAGCCTTCAGGATCAGGGAGTAACCGTAGATTGCGTTGGAGTATGACTATGAGAGAAGCTGAAATTCCAGCTCGTGGTATTGATCCTTACATGTTCCCAAAAAACAGAAATCAATCAAAAGCATGTTCTCAACTGAGAATATTAAAAGGTTGGAAAATCTATGGCGAAATTCTTTCACTACAATGCAATACCATTCAATGCAGCTGATAGTGGTCCTTGTTGGCCCAAGAGGTTACACTCTCCAATTGTTTTGTGTTTTGATGATAACAAACCAAATAAGAGCTATTTAGTACTAATGAATTTGTTCAAGATAAGTTTCAGGTTTTGTACCATGTTTGGAGACCATGGCTTAGCTTTTGCAAGAACTTCTAAGTTTCACATAGCAAGGAAGGCAAATTGCACAATCAAGGAAGGATCATAGAAGAGAAGGCACTAGCAAGGCATTGGATGGCTCAAAGACTTATAGAAGAGAAGGCACTAGCAAGGCATTGGATGGCTCAAAGACTTGAAGATTGCTCAAAAAGTATTTAATCATTGTATTTTTAGTTTTATAGCTTGTTAAAGAATAGTGGATAGGTTTGAAGCTCTATCACACACGTTTTTGCGCACATGTTTATTCCAAAATGTTTTCTTATAATTTATACAAAAACATTTGTTTACAAGATTTGACCTACAGATATATATTTGTGTTTTATACAAATCTATGTTCAAAAGTATTTTTGTCAAAAACAAAATCTCCTTTTTATTCTTTCAAAAACCTGATCTTTAACCTGTTCCGGTCGACCCGACCGGTCGACTGATTCTATGTCAGGTTTGACCGGTCGACCGTGCAGTCGACCGAGGAACTGGCAGGTGCACGTATCCGTGTGCATGTCTGCCGGTCGACCGTGCAGTCGACCGACTGCAAGTCACTCTGCTCTCGGTTAAAATGGGTCGACCGGGGCGTCGACCGCTGGCCTGCAACAGTCATATTTGAACTTGCGGTCGACCGACGGCCGGTCGACCGACAGAGCCGTTTGAACAGTAACGGACATTTTTCTGAAGCTGTTTATTTTGTCTTTTTCTCACTTAAGTGAGTTTAAATGACCTGTTTTGGGTTTAATACATTCTGATTAGTCTTAAAAATGTTTTATCTTCTAACCCTAGCCCTCTCCTATAAATAGGGGTATTTGGGGAGAGTTTGGTTCACCTAATCATTACAGGAAAAATTCAAAAGTTTAAGGCATTCAAAAGAGCTTGGTTTCTTGGTTTTTGTGCTGAAATTTTCTCTCATTTTCTGAAGTGTTTTCAAGAACTCTCTGATTTCATTTTCTTTTCTCCTTACACACAAGAGCTTCATTTCTACTCATTGTTCTCTAAGGACCTTTTGTAAGGGAAGAGACAATTGAAAGAGAGAGTTGTGGTCTTTTGACTACTCAGAAATTCCTTGTACTTGAGATTGTGGAGTTGGGTACTCATTGTATTTGTGATCTTTGTGATAGTGGAAGTAGCTAGAATCCTTCTGGGGAAGGCGGGGAGTAGAGCTGGGTGCTCGAACCTCGATAACATATCTTTGTGTTTGCGATTGGTTTACTTTTCCTTGTCATTACTTATTGCTTGAGATTGTCATTGCCATATTCATTTTCATTCATATTGTCAATATTATCCCATACAACAAGGTTGCATTGCGCACCTCTAACTCATTTTACGAGGAAGCCGGAGGAAGGAGTTCAGAGCCCTTAATAGGGAATTCGGCTCTTAGTCTTGTTTTGGGAGATTGTTGCATTACATTTGCATCATAATTTTAAATTGTTCTTTGATTAGCATCATCACCTATTCACCCCCCCTCTAGGTGATTTTCAATTGGTATCAGAGCTTGGACTCTAGGTTTTGGCTTAACATCCATAGAGAGATCCTTAAAATTTGCTAATCAACATTTCTCATTTCATTCATTCATCACTAGTAAACATGGCCGATAACATTAAATCCCCACTTAAATTTGATGGACTTAATTTCCCTATTTGGAAGGTTAGGATGACTATATTTTTGCAATCTTTGGGTAGCTTAGTGGCCAAGTCCTTGACCAAACCCTATGTAGCACCCGATAGTGATGAGAGCACTTGGACCGACTTCAACTTTAGAGAATATGAGGCTAACCAAGGCCCAAAACTCCCTTTTAACCGTCTTGAATGAGGATGACCTTACACGGGTAATTCATTGCCAATCCGCCTATGAGATTTGGCAACACTTATTGGTCACACATGAAGGGACTTCACAAGTCAAGAGAGCTAAAATAGATCTCTTGAGGTCTCAATATGAATCATTTAAAATGCTTGATGATGAATCCATTGATTGTATGATTACTAGATTTACTAAAATCACCAATGGTCTTTCTTCCTTAGGTGACGTCATCTCCAACGATCAAAAGGTGCGCAAAGTGATTCGGGCTCTTCCTCCATCTTGGAGATAAAGGCCACTACCTTAAAGGAATTGAACGACAAGGATGAGATGGACATCATTAGTCTCATTGGGAACCTAAAGACCCATGAGATGGAGAAGAAAGCAAGAGAAGAGGCCGCTCCCATAAAGAAGAAGTCAATAGCTTTCAAGTCTTCATCCACCCTTGAAGATGATGAAGAAGATGAAGAAGAAGATGAGGAGCTCTCCCTCCTTGTGCGAAATGTCAAAAGGATGTACCGGAGGAACAAGCTCAACTTCCGGAGAAAATTTGAAGGCAAAGAAGAGAGAAGGATTATATGTTACAATTGCCGAAAGCCCGGACACATCATGGCCGATTGTCCGGAGTTCAAGAAGAAGATGACTTCCTCCTTCAAGCCTAAGAAGCCGGAAGAAAAGAAAGCTTACAAGGCCACTTGGGATTCGGAAAGCGAGTCCGAAGAAGAAGAAGGGGCGGATACCGCAAACATGTGTTTCATGGCAAACACACCTAAGGTAAACCCTCAATCTCATGATGAGGAAGATGATGAGTTAAGTAAGGAAGTTCTTGTACATGCTTTTGTTGAACTTTCTGAAACTTATGATAATAAGAAAATAGAATGCTTTAAATTACAAAAAGAAATTGCTTTTCTTAAAAATCAACTTGCTTAGTTACAAAAGAAAAAGATGATGTTTCTTCTAATCTCACTTCTATTCAATATGAATTTGATGCATACAAGATTTCTTGTAAGGGTAAATCTTCCATTGTTGATGAAAAGAAATTTCCTCCTTGAAATCTAAAATGGTTGACTTTGAAAAGGTTTTGAAAGATTGTGCCTTAATACTAAGAAACTTGAAGAAAAATTTTCTAAAAAGCACACATCTCATGCTAAAGATTCACATGCTAAGATTCCTCATGCTCACACTACACCTAACACTTCTCATGTTCATGCTCACAATGCCCATGCTCACAAATCACACACTCATTATGCTTTTAAATATGGTAGAGTATATAGATGCACATATTGTGGTAAAAATGGACATTTAGCTAAGTTTTGTTATGATCAATTAAATAGATCCAATAATCTTGTTTGGGTTCATGGCACTAACCCTCTAGGACCCAAGAAAATGTGGGTACCAAAATCAAGTCCTAAATTGTTTGATGTAGGTACACACCAAGGCTCCAAGACGTAGGGAGCGGTGGTACCTTGATAGTGGTTGTTCAAGACACATGACATGGGACATCAACAACTTCACAACCCTATCAAGGTACATGGAAGGTGGCTCCGTCACCTTCGGGGATGACTCCAAAGGAACTATCATCGGTATAGGTAACATTCAAATTGGTTCATCTCCTACTATAGAAAATGTAGTACTTGTTGATGGTTTAAAACATAATTTGCTTAGCATTAGTCAATTTTGTGATCGTGGACTTAAAGTTGTTTTGATGATACTTCTTGCAAGATTTTTGATATTAAATCCAATGATTGTATTCTTACCGGTTTTCGTGATAACAATGTTTATATCATTGACATGCTTAATATAGAGTGTTCTACTAAATGCTTAAATGCTTTTGATGAAAATTCTTGGCTTTGGCATAGAAGATTAGGACATGCATCTTTTGAACATCTTTCTAGGATTAATTCAAAGGAATTGGTGAAGGGTATTCCTTGCTTGAAGTTTGAGAAAGACCGCATTGTGGTGCGTGCCAACTTGGGAAACAAACCAAGTCTTCCTTCAAACCAATCAAGGATATCATGTCAACTAGACCTTTAGAATTAGTTCATATGGATCTTTTTGGACCTACTAAAACTAAGAGTTTAAATGGTAGTAGATTTGCATTTGTTTTAGTTGATGATTTTTCCCGTTTCACATGGGTTTTCTTCTTGCAAAATAAAGATCAAACCTTTTCTCACTTTAAGATTTTTCGAAAAAGAGTTGAGAAAGAAAAAGGATTTTCGATTTTGAGAATAAGGAGTGATAGAGGTGGTGAATTTGTGAACCAACTCTTCATGACTTATTGTGATGAAAAGGGAATTAAGCATGAAATGTCTTGTCCTAGGACTCCACAACAAAATGGAGTTGTAGAAAGGAAAAATAGAACACTTCAAGAGATGGCTAGGACAATGATAAGTGAATATGACCTCCCTCAATATTTATGGGCCGAGGCCGTAAACACCGCATGCTACATATCAAATCGTATTTATTTGTGCAAAAATTCTTCTAAAACATCTTTTGAAATGTATCATTCTAGAAAACCAAATGTTGCATATTTCAAAGTTTTTGGATGCAAGTGTTTTGTTTTAAATACTAAGGATAATTTGGGTAAATTTGATGCTAAGGCTTATGAAGCTATCTTTGTTGGATATTCTTCTACTAGCAAAGCATATAGAGTATTTATAGATCTTCACAAACTATTGAAGAATCCATGCATGTAAAGTTTGAAGAATCTAATGTGTTTGTTGAGAATGTTGTAGAGATTGAACCTTTAGGTGAAGACATGGAGAGACTATCCTTGAAGGACTCACCCGCTCAAGAAGATAAGCAAGAATCAATTGGTGATGTTCAAGAGGATAAAGAGGAAAGCTCTCAACCGCTTCCTAAAGCTTGGAGATACGCTACAAATCATCCTAAGGAGCTCATCTTGGGTGATGCATCTAAAGGAGTCACAACACGCTCCAAACTCCATGACCTATGTGGTAACTTTGCTTTCATTTCTCATTTTGAACCCAAAGGCATTCTCGAAGCCGAGACGGACCCATATTGGTTGCTTGCCATGCAAGAGGAACTCAATCAATTTGAGCGCAACCAAGTTTGGCACCTTGTTCCTAAGCCCCACGATAGACCAATAATTGGTACTAAGTGGATCTTTAGAAACAAGATGGATGAGTCCGGAAATGTCATTAGGAATAAAGCTAGGTTAGTGGCCCAAGGTTACACTCAAGTTGAGGGAATTGACTTTGAGGAGACCTTTGCACCCGTAGCACGGCTTGAAGCCATACGAATGACACTAGCTTTTGCATCTTTCAAAAATTTTAAACTTTTTCAAATGGATGTGAAAAGTGCATTTTTGAATGGTTTTATCAATGAAGAAGTTTATGTTTCTCAACCTCCCGGTTTTGTTGATCATGTTCATCCCGATTTTGTTTTTAAACTTGATAAAGCTTTGTATGGATTGAACAAGCTCCAAGAGCTTGGTATGAAAGGCTTTCTAGTTTTCTTGTTTCAAATGATTTTATCAAAGGCAAAGTAGACACTACTCTATTCACTAAGCATGTTGATAATGACATTTTAATTGTTCAAATTTATGTTGATGATATAATTTTTGGTTCTACTAATGAAGTTTTATGCAAGGATTTTGAAAAGGTAATGCAAAGTGAATTTGAAATGTCTTCAATGGGTGAGCTCAATTTCTTTCTTGGACTCCAAGTCAAGCAATTGCAAGATGGGAACTTCATTTGTCAAGCCAAATACGCAAAGGAACTCGTGAAGAAGTTTGGACTTGAAGATTCAAAAGCGTGCAACACTCCCATGGCAACTACAACCAAGCTTGATAAGGACGACCAAGGTAAAAATGTTGATATTAAATTGTTTAGAAGCATGATAGGTAGTCTTTTGTATTTAACGGCAAGTAGGCCGGATATCATGTTTAGTGTGTGTCTTTGTGCTAGATTTCAATCGTGTCCCAAAGAGTCTCATCTTATTGCCGTAAAACGCATTATTCGTTATATTAAGGGAACGATTGGAATGGGTCTATGGTATCCGAAAACCGGAGATTTCTCAATGACGAGTTATTCGGATGCCGACTATGCGGGTTGTAGAGTAGATAGAAAGAGTACTAGTGGGACATGTCAATTTCTTGGTAATTGTCTTGTTTCATGGTCCTCTAGGAAGCAAAATTCCGTAGCTCTCTCAACCACCGAGGCGGAGTATGTTGCCGCGGGGGCTTGTTGTGCACAAGTCCTTTGGATGAAACATACTCTCCTTGATTATGATTTGCATTATAAAAACATTAAAATATTTTGTGACAATACTAGTACTATTCATTTAACCAAAAATGCAAATCAACATAGTAAGACCAAGTACATTGAGATTAGATATCACTTTCTTAGAGATCATTTTGAGAAAGGTGATATAGATATTGATTATGTTTCCACGGATTTACAACTAGCCGATATTTTCACTAAACCACTTGATTTTGCTAGATTTTCGTTTATTTGTGGAGAACTTAATGTTTGTGTTATTGATTAAACATGTTTTTCATAACCCTTTTTGATGTATGACAAAAAGGGGAGAATTAGTTTACATGGACAAAAATAAGTTTATTTGGTCTTGGTTCCATATGAATTTATATGTTTTTGGTTTATGAGTTTTGTTATGAGTCTTGTGTTTTTATAAGATTGTGAATTCTTGTGTTTTATTGGTATTGTTTCAATTAGTTTTAATTTATATCTAGAGCATGTTTTGTGTTTTCAATGAATTCTTGTATTTTAGTTTCAATTGGCATCAAGAGCATGTTGGCTCTTATGTTTTTTCAATTGGTATCTTGTGTTTTATGTATAGCATAATTTGAGGGGGAGTTTTCTCTCCCCTTTATTTTTGTTTATAGCCTATTTGTTTTGTCATCATCAAAAAGGGGAGATTGTTGGCCCAAGAGGTTACACTCTCCAATTGTTTTGTGTTTTGATGATAACAGACCAAATAAGAGCTATTTAGTACTAATGAATTTGTTCAAGATAAGTTTCAGGTTTTGTACCATGTTTGGAGACCATTGGCTTAGCTTTTGCAAGAACTTCTAAGTTTCACATAGCAAGGAAGGCAAATTGCACAATCAAGGAAGGATCATAGAAGAGAAGGCACTAGCAAGGCATTGGATGGCTCAAAGACTTGAAGATTGCTCAAAAGTATTTAATCATTGTATTTTTAGTTTTATAGCTTGTTAAAGATTAGTGGATAGGTTTGAAGCTCTATCACACACGTTTTGCGCACATGTTTATTCCAAAATGTTTTCTTATAATTTATACAAAAACATTTTGTTTACAAGATTTGGCCTACAGATATATATTTGTGTTTTATACAAATCTATGTTCAAAAGTATTTTTGTCAAAAACAAAATCTCCTTTTTATTCTTTCAAAAACCTGATTTTTAACCTGTTCCGGTCGACCGACCGGTCGACTGATTCTATGTCAGGTTTGACCGGTCGACCGTGCAGTCGACCGAGGAACTGGCAGGTGCACGTATCCGTGTGCATGTCTGCCGGTCGACCGTGCAGTCGACCGACTGCAAGTCACTCTGCTCTCGGTTAAAATGGGTCGACCGGGCGGTCGACCGCTGGCCTGCAACGGTCATATTTTTGAACTTGCGGTCGACCGACCGGTCGACCGACAGAGCCGTTTGAACAGTAACGGGCATTTTTCTGAAGCTGTTTATTTTTGTCTTTTTCTCACTTAAGTGAGTTTAAATGACCTGTTTTGGGTTAATACATTCTGATTAGTCTTAAAAATGTTTTATCTTCTAACCCTAGCCCTCTCCTATAAATAGGGGTGTTTGGGGAGAGTTTGGTTCACCTAATCATTACAAGAAAAATTCAAAAGTTTAAGGCATTCAAAAGAGCTTGGTTTCTTGGTTTTTGTGCTGAAATTTTCTCTCATTTTCTGAAGTGTTTTCAAGAACTCTCTGATTTCATTTTCTTTTCTCCTTACACACAAGAGCTTCATTCCTACTCATTGTTCTCTAAGGACCTTTTGTAAGGGAAGAGACAATTGAAAGAGAGAGTTTGTGGTCTTTTGACTACTCAGAAATTCCTTGTACTTGAGATTGTGGAGTTGGGTACTCTATTGTATTGTGATCTTTGTGATAGTGGAAGTAGCTAGAATCCTTCTGGGGAAGGCGGGGAGTAGAGCTGGGTGCTCGAACCTCGATAACATATCTTTGTGTTTGCGATTGGTTTACTTTTCCTTGTCATTACTTATTGCTTGAGATTGTCATTGCTATATTCATTTTCATTCATATTGTCAATCATTATCCCATACAACAAGGTTGCATTGCGCACCTCTAACTCATTTTACGAGGAAGCCGGAGGAAGGAGTTCAGAGCCCTTAATAGGGAATTCGGCTCTTAGTCTTGTTTTGGGAGATTGTTGCATTACATTTGCATCATAATTTTTAAATTGTTCTTTGATTAGCATCATCACCTATTCACCCCCCCTCTAGGTGATTTTCAATTTACTACCAAGTCATGATTAATACTATTGTGGAGGCAGACCCAGGTGTAAAAGGCCCTAAGGGTACCAGATTGGCAATCTATATTTAGAGGAGGAAATGAAAGAAATTGAAGTATATATTGCTTCAATAAAAACAAAATGGCCGCAGAATGGTTGCACGATCATGTGTGATGGATGGAATTCTCGGAATAGAAAGCCTATTGTTAATTTCATGATTTATTGTGATATAAGAATGATCTACCATACTTCTGTTGATATTACTAATATCTCGAAGACTGATGATTATATATTCTCGCTAATAGATAAAGTTGTTGATAAAGTTGGTGAAGAAAATATCGTGCAGGTTGTAACAGATAATGAGGCAAGTTTCAAAGTAGCTGGTCACATGTTGATGGAGAAGAGAAAACATTTGTTTTGGTCTCCCTGTGCAGCACATTGCATTGATTTGATGCTTGAAGATATTGGCTCTGTGAAATCAGTCAAGGAGACATTAGATGATGCTAAGATGATCATATCATTCATTTACAATAGCCTTAAAGTGGTGAATTTAATGAAGCTATTTATCAGAGATAAAAATTTGTTGAGACCAGGTATAACACGGTTTGCCACTAAGTTTATTTCTATTGAAAGCCTTATTCGCTATGAGCAAGATTTGAAAAGAATGTGTACGACTACCGAATGACGTGAATTCAATAAGGAAAGGAGTAGAAGAAGTGTGCGAGATCAGGTTTCTAATCTCATTCTGACTGACCGGTTTTGGAAGAAGGCAAGAGAGGTCCAAAACATTATGGATCCTCTTGTTAGAGTCTTGAAGATAGTGGACCAGGACAAGAAACTTACACTATCTATTATATATAAAGCTATGGATAGAGCAAAATTGGCTATAAAGGCATCAAATAAGAACTAAAAGAAGTACTGGGATATCATTGATAGAAGATGGGAGGGACAATTGCATAGACACTTGCATGCTGCTGGTAATTCATTTGCCTAGAAATCATATTTGTTGAGTAGAAATTGAAACTGTCATATCATAACAATCACATGCTTACATTATTGCAGCATATTTTTTAAATCCAGCACTCTAATATTCAAAAAACTTTTCTACACATCCAGAAGTGAGAATGGATTAAAGGAGGTCATTAAAAGATTGGAGTCAGATTTGATTAAACAAGCAAGAGCTATTAATGAGGTAATAATAATTTATTTATCGATATAATGTTATGCAAATATTAACACTTGTGATGTGTATTCTCACAGATAAAATTATTTGTGGATGGAGTTGGAGAATTTGGAAGCTCACTAACTAGAAGAGCAGTGCAACAATCTCTTCCAGCTGATTGGTGGATTAATTATGGCGAAGAAGCTCCCAATCTGCAGAAAATTACCATCAAAGTTTTAAGCCAAACATGTTCTTCATCGGGTTGTGAAAGAAATTGGAGTACGTGGTCGCTGATTCTTGCAAAATTGCGCAACCGGTTGGTAATGAACAAGTTGCATAAACTAGAATTTGTGCATTACAATATGCGGTTGCGAGTAAGAAACTTGACATGCAAAAGCGACACTGATGATTATTACAACCCAATTGATCTGAACAATATTTTCAATGATGATATTTTGGATGAGTGGATTCGTGAGGGAGAACAGCCGATGTTACCACCAGATGACTTAGGTTGGTTGGATGAAGGTATTCGTCGTACTGACGAAGTGGCGGTGATGATGGTGATGGCGATGATGATGACGGCAATGATGATGATGGCGGTGATGACGGCGGTGATGGTGGTGATGACGGCGGTGATGGTGATGACGGCGGTAATGATGAAGAGACTCATGGTGTTGGTGGAAGCCAACGAGGCGGTGCTTTAACATGGGATTCAGAATATTATGCCACACAAGATACAGATCATGGAGGCCGAACGGGAATTTCGCAACAGTGTAGGCATTTGGATCGGTTGGTCGATTTCAGTTCTACCGATGATTATTCGAGTGGACATGATAACTACTCACATGGTCATCATAGTCTTGAAGGTCATTTACGGGGGTTGGGTTTGACATCTGGCCAATATTCTGGCACTGATTATTCTAGCACTGGTGAATATTCTACTAGTAGCACTAAATATCGAGGTTTGGGTATTATCACCATGGAGCTGATATTGCACAACCCCTTCCGCCATATTACTCTGATAGTGGATCCTCTGACCAGTCATCTCAGCCTACAAGATCTCACCCACAAACATATTATTATCCTTATGGAAACTATATGTCTGGTTTCTATACTTATCGCGGGGATGATAATGATGATTTTGTGCCTCATCGTAATTCAATGTGGAAATGACTATATTAGCAGGTACTTATGAATTATTTTGTGCAATTTACTATATTATGCATGTATTTTGATATTTTTCTACCGACGACGCTTGTATTTATGCTTTCATGTTATGTTTTGAGTGCTAGGTGATATGTTTTGAATATGTGATACATGAATTTTGATGTCTACATTTTTTATGATTTGTCATGATTTTTTCATAATTTTTTGGCGTTCTATGTAGCGTTTTGCGCGTATCATCCGAGTCCGATCCGACTCGCCGAGACCGATCAGTCTCGGTGCCGGCCGAGTCGGCGGCCGAGACCGAGACTTTGAACCATGATTCTGCCCTTTCCTGACTGCCAATGGGCAGATTTTTAAGAGGGTATAAATACCCATCTCTTGAGCTGGTTTCTTCATGGTTTTAGAGAGCAAAAATTTTCTATCTTTCTAAGTGTTTAACAAGTTTTAAAAGAGTTTTTGGGCTAAAAGATTTTATCTTTATTTGTTTTCAAGGGTTGAAAAATTCAAAAAAAATAGAGTATTTGAGATATTGGTTTAGATCTTCATTTATAATCTTATTCTAGTTGTTTTTTCAAGTATTTCGCTTTGTGATTTGATTTCCAAACACCTTGATTTCTCACACTTGAGCTATCTATCCATCCTATCTATTAGGATCTTGTTTTGGTGAGAAAATTGGTTTGCGGTTTAGTGAGACCACCAAGAGTTGTAAACCTTTTTTTATTTGAGTTCCCTCTTATGTAGAGGTGATTGTGGAGGTTGTGTTTAGTTTTGTTAGTAACCCTCTAAGTGTAGAGGTGATTGTAGTTGTTTGGCTAATTGCCCATCCCTCTAAGTGTGGAGGTGATTGTTGGAGTATTGGCTTTGAGCCTTATCCCTCTAGTGTGAGGTGATTATTATTTGGCTAAGTGTCCATCCCTCTAAGTGTAGAGGTGATTGTTTGTTGTGCCTTACCTCTTGTGTAGAGGTTGTGTTTGTTGGAGAGAGGAGTTGTGTACTCCAAGGTTGTATTACCCAAATTCTCAGTGGAGGTTCCCTATGTGGGAAGCCCTGTGTGGACATTATAGTTGAAATCCTTCTGTGTGAAGGCGGGGACGTAGAGCAGTGGCTCGAACCTCGAAACATATTTCGGTGTCTGCGATTGATCTACTATCTCTAAACTCTCTCTTTATACCTTGCATTATTTCATATTGTTCATATCATACTTATATGCTTGGTATTGTTTGTGTGCCTCACTTGTGTTGAACCAGAGAGCTTTACATAGCACCTCAACTCTTATTTAGAGGAATTTATAGGAGATAGTCCAGAGCCCTTCACCGGGAATTCGGCTACACTCTTTGGTTACACTAAATGTGTTAGCAATTTGTTTTTAATTCCGCATCATTTGTCATTAGATTAACCATACGCCTATTCACCCCCCTCTAGGTGTACTTTCAATTGGTATTAGAGTCTACGCTCCTGATATTAGGTTTAACCATCTAGGAGTGGGATCTTGGTTGCTAATCTAGTATTTGCATTTGCACACTTAATTATTTACACACACTCATGGATTTCATGATCATGACCCCTCCTATGTTTGATGTTTCTAACATCAATGTATGGAAGATTAAGATGAGTATGTACGTACCTAAAAATCCTAGGAATGCATGTTTACCTTGCCGCTACCAAGAAATCTTATCTTGATAATAGTAAGCATATAAAGGCCAATGCACAAGCCCTAGAGGCACTTAGATGCACGCTAAACAAAGAATATTTATGTATGGTTTCTCATTGTGATTCCGCCTTTGCAGTGTGGAACATTTTAACCTCTCCAAAGCTTCAAACGCCAAACATTGTGGAGGAATCTAGTGGAGATGAGTCCGACCAATATTGCTACATAGTCCAAGGGAATGACTCCCTTGAGGTAAATTCGGAAACTCCACTAGATGATAGTGCTAGTTCTTCCGGTGATGATTATGTTGATGCCGATGCTTTAAATGAAGAACTATCTCTTGTTTGTGAAAACCTATTAGAAAAATACCAACTCTTGAAAAAGAAAAGCTTTAAACTAAAAGAAGAGAATAAGGATTTGTTTTCTAAACTTAACATGACTTTGCAAGAAAGGGATGAGATTTCAAATGAAAGGGACTCATTGAAATCCCAACTTGATCTTGCCTTAAATGAAAACAAAATCTTAAAAATAATTGTGATGAAGTTTTGAAGAAAAATGAAGTTCTATCTTCAAAACTTGTTTTTATTTTAAAAGAAAATGATTCTTTGAAAAGCAAAATTATTTCTATTTCAAAAGAATTGGATTTGATTTCTAATGAAATAAATCTTTGAAAAATGATTTAGATTTTCATGTTTGCCATGCTTCACATCTAGTGTACCTATTGCATTCTCCACCAATTCTACTATTATTGAATATGCTATATGTATGTTAAAGAAGAGTGTTGATTGTTTGGGCTCCACTTTGAGCCAATGTGCCATGAATCACACACGGTTGGAATTCATGTTTCGCAAGAAACATGCTCCTCACATGCATGCACACCATACACGGCACACACATGCTTCTCATGTTCACACACATGACACTAGGTATGCTCATGTGTACACTTGTACACATTGTGGACGTTAGGGTCACCTTGTAAAATTTTGTTATGATAGATTAAATGATTCAAATTTTGCAAATAAGTTTGTTTGGGTTAGGAAAGGTGCTAAACCCCATGGACCAAATAAGGTATGGGTACCAAAAGCCACTCCTATTTTATTTGATGTAGGTGTGGGCTCTCGCTTGACGTGAGGGCATTGGTGCCTTGAGGTGAACGCGTTCCGAGCTATATGGTGGCACTTTTTGGATGCATCACTTTCAAGGGAAGTTTGGTGGGAGGACCACCATGATTTGGAGATATAGAGATGAACCCTAATGGTTTTGGTAACTATCTCTAACTCCTTATTAGTTTACATGCTTTTAGATTATTGATTTTTAGCATGTGATGTTTTAATGCTCATTATGTTAAACGCCATGATAATTATACTTATAACATACATGTATAGTAATTAAGATACACCCATGTTCATATGGATCCATATTTTGTGTTCTCACTATAGTTTAACTATTGTGTATATCATTACTTTAAGACATGTGCATTTACTTAATGATCATATTGGTTTATGTTTATGATTTTGCACTTCATGACTTGATTACATGTTTTAGATGTAGTTTTCATTAAAACTTGTGTAGATACTTGTGCAATTAATGAGCCACAAATTGATTATTATATGTTTGTGCTTAATTGCTCATTTGTACCCATTAGATTTATTAGTATAGCCTAGTTTGATGATTCTTGTATTTCAACTTATATTCCTTATTTGTGTACATGTTTTCATAAATATGTTTAGCTCATGTATATGTTAATTTTGTCTAAAACTATTTGATATACATGTATACCGTTGAGTCACTTGCCTTCATGCAAATTCTTTTATGGACTCGTTTATTTTTGGGATATGTATGTATACTTCTAGTTTAGACAAAACATACATATACCTTGAAGCCTATTTAGTTTTGGTGATTTTTATTTTTTTTGAGAAGGAATTTCATTTGAGCTTAAATGTCCCATTTCCATGATTTTGTTGATTACATGACTTTTACATTCTATGTTTGATGTTTACTCATGATTTGTTTTTCATGAGATTATATAAGCTTTATTGCTATTTGAGTGTTGATTGTGTGATTTTCATACTTCATGGATATAGTCTTGTTTTATTCTTTACTTGAAGGACTTCGTACTAGTTTTCAAGATAATCATAAAACTAGTTGCGTATTTCTTTATTTTGAAAGAGTTTTCAATTATACTAAAATTATTTTCAAATTCATATTTTTGAAAACCCCTTCCTTCCAAAGGGCGGTTGGATGAGCGACCATACCTTGTATGCTTTATTGAACAATCTATTTAAACATGTGCATGAAAAGGGAGATAGCATGAGTCATACGTTTGATCTTTATTGTATTTTCAATTGGTATCTCAATTGATATTTTCATGTTTGTATACTCATTTGTGTTTTTCTTATATGTATGCTTCAAACTTCAAATAGTATCAATTTCAATTGGTATTTACATTATCATCCATATATATGTGATTTGATTGTGCTTGCTATATCTTTACATCTTAAAGCACAAATTATGTTTATGCTAAGCTTGATTTACTTGTTAATGTCAATTATTTTTTCAATTGGTATCATATACAAGCTTATGCATTATTTTTATTGGCATTTCATAAAGGGAGAGGAAATTCATGTTTTATCTTTCAATTGATATCTTTCAATCGAGTTTATTTCCAATTGGTATCTTACTCCCATTCTTTATGATGAAAATACTTTGTTTTGGAATATGCTAACATTTTCAATATTGGTATCATGTTTCATTTTAAATTGGTATCTATATTGATATGAGTTATGTTTACCTAAAACAATTTGGTTTTTTTCTTTCAATTGGTATAAAGATTTCCAATATATATATATTTCAATTGGTATCAAAACATACAATGTTTCATTTTCTATTGGTATCAAAGATTTACAAGACATTTTAAATTGGTATCAAAGATTTACAAGACATTTTAAATTGGTATCAAGATATTTTCAATTGGTATCTTTTAGTATCTTAAAAATTTTGTTTACTTTCAATTGGTATCTTAAAAAAAGTTTTGTTTATTTTCAATTGGTATCATAAATTGGTATCATAATGTTTTGATGTATACCTCTATGATAAATTGATATATTTTTCAATTGGTATCATAATGCTTTGATTTGTATTGCTTATATGCAAGGGAAGCTTAACATCTTCTCTTTATATATATTCATGTTGAGTGTATTTCATATTGAAGTAATTGACCTTTCTTTGGTATGTCTTACACGTGTGTAGGAGGAGCTTCACATCTCTTTTTATACATTGTATATTATGCGTTATGTGATTAGGGTTTAGTCATCTCTTTTTCATGTATATGCATGTATGCAGGGGGAGTTAACTTACGTCTCTCCTCTTCATGAATGTATATCGCATATACATCCTTCTTGTTTGATTTGACTAAAAGGGAGAAATTTTTTTTGAGTTTATTTATGCCCCTTTGTTGATGATTTGACAAAAAGGGGAGAGAAATTTTGAAGTTTTATATATGCATGATCATTTAATTTTCTTGTTTTATACAAAAAGGGGGAGAAGAATTTTGAGAGTTTTCTATATGCATGTTTATGCATTTATATGCATGTTTTTGAGAGTTTACTATATGCATGTTTATGTCATTTATATGCATGTTTATTTTTTCAATTGGTATCAGAGCATATATGTTTTGTTTTCAATTAGTATCAGAGCATATATGTTTTGTTTTTATTCTTCATTTATGCATATATGTGTTTTTTGTTTTATGCATTCATTGAATATCTTTATTGTTTATTGCTATGCATGAGTTAAGGGGGAGCTTCTATGAAGCTTAACTTTAATTCATGCATATATAACTCCATGAGTTTTGTCATCATCAAAAAGGGGGAGATTGTTGGCCTAGAGGCCTATCACTCTAGTTTTGATGATGATTAACTAATATAGTTATAGTTTACTAATAATCTTGTGATATTTAGTTTCAGATATTTGATCAAGTTATTAGTAGGTGTTTAACTTCAACAAAGGAGTTTTGGGGCTTTTACGTGTTGATTCAAGAGCTCGAGCGTCGAGATCACATCTAGCACTCGGTTGGAGTCAAGCTCGTTGGATCGCGTTTGGATCGAGTCGACTTGGAGAAGGAGCTCTACAAGAAGACTTCAGTTTGTGTTTAGTTTAGTATGTTTAGATCTTATGTAAAGGTAGATAATATTGATATGCTCAAGTTCACATACACACACAGTTTTAAAGTTTATTGGTTTTGGTTTCGGTTTAACCGATTTTGGATTTCATGTTAAAAACATAGATATAATGTCCTATAGGTATATTGGATTCTATCCGTATACAATATGCTTCAAATTTATTTCAATATCATGTTTTTGTATTTACATGAGTTTTGGAGAAAACAGTTTTCCATTTCAAAAATCCAAAATTTGGAAATACGGTTTTTGTGTTAAAGGCAAATTTCAATATCACAAAAATGGTTCAAATTGTTTATAATATGTGTTGAATTTTTGTCACACATATTTGCATTTCAAAGATTCTAAAAGAACTTATTTTTGTGAAATTTATGTGTATTTTATGGGATTTTTTAGAAGGTAAAAAGACAAGTTTTCAATCCTATAATTGTTGTTCTGGCCTTCTGCCGGTCGAAGTCGGTCGACCGGTTCGGTCGACCGATGTGCACGAACGTGCACAGGCCTTATAGACTGGCGGGCCGGTCGACCGCCAGACAGCTCTGCTCTCTGGAACTGGCCCCGGTCGACCGGCAGAGAGCATTTGCTTTCTGTAGCCAGGTCCGGTCGACCGATGGCTCAGCGGTCATAAAAATAACCGTTGGCCGGTCGACCGGGCGGTCGACCGGAAGGGCAATTCTGCCCTTTCCTGGCTGCCAATGAGCAGATTTTTGAGAGGGTATAAATACCATCTCTTGAGCTGGTTTCTTCATGGTTTTATAGAGCAAAAATTTTCTATCTTTTTAAGTGTTTAACAGCAAGTTTTAAAAGAGTTTTTGGGCTAAAAGATTTTATCTTTATTTGTTTTCAAGGGTTGGAAAATTTAAAGAAAAATAGAGTATTTGGGATATTGGTTTAGATCTTCATTTATAATCTTATTCTAGTTTTCTCAAGTATTTCTCTTTGTGATTTGATTTCCAAACACCTTGATTTCTCACACTTGAGCTATCTATCCATCCTATCTATTAGGATCTTGTTTTGGTGAGAAAATTGGTTTGTGGTTTAGTGAGACCACCAAGAGTTGTAAACCTTTTTTTATTTGAGTTCCCCCTTGTGTAGAGGTGATTGTGGAGGTTGTGTTTAGTTTTCTTGGTAACCCTTTAAGTGTAGAAGTGATTATAGTTGTTTGGCTTAGTGCCCATCCCTCTAAGTGTAGAGGTGATTGTTGAAGTATTGGCTTTGAGCCTTATCCCTCTAGTGTGAGGTGATTATTGTTTGGCTAAGTGCCCATCCCTCTAAGTGTAGAGGTGATTGTTTGTTGTGCCTTACCTCTTGTGTAGAGGTTGTGTTTGTTGGAGAGAGGAGTTGTGTACTCTAAGGTATTACCCAAATCTTCAGTGAGGTTCCCTGTGTGGGGAAGCCCTGTGTGGACGTTATAGTTGAAGTCCTTCTGTGTGAAGGCGGGGACGTAGAGCAGTGGCTCGAACCTCGAAACATATCTCGGTGTCTGTGATTGATCCACTATCTCTAAACTCTCTCTTTATACCTTGCATTATTTCATATTGTTCATATCATACTTACATGCTTGGTATTGTTTGTGTGCCTCACTTGTGTTGAACCAAGAGAGCTTTACATAGCACCTCAACTCTTATTTAGAGGAATTTAGAGGAGATACTCCAGAGCCCTTCACCGGAAATTCGGCTACACTCGTTGGTTACACTGTGTGTGTTGCAATTTGTTTTTAATTCCGTATCATTTGTCATTAGATTAGCCATACACCTATTCACCCCCCCTCTAGGTGTACTTTCATGAATATCATTAATGGACATCCTTGACCCAAAGCATTAGATGTTTTATTCATTAATTTTGCAATTTGGCAGGAGCAGATACAATTAATTTGCTCTTTGACTTACATTCACTGTATGTTGCTGCTATATGCACTTATTGATGATGGAGTGGGAGATCTGTGAAAGACATTTATGGTGTTGGTTATTTTTCGGATGAACTTTTTTTTTTTGTATGTCAAGCTCATCAGACTACATTTACACTTCACTGTGCCAAAAGTAAAACAGCCCATAATTAAGTAGTTCAACGATTACTTAGTCATAATCTGGCTGTAGTTACTAAACATGTATTAATAGTGAAAGTTAGAGCTAACTAAAATGTAAGACAATATTATACTGAAAATAAAAATATAGTTTGTTTATATCACTTTCCCCATAAATATTTGATGATACTTTATTCCATAGAAGAACTATGTGACAAGGTATTTGATTTGTAAACATGTTGACTATTAGCCAACCTAAAACACTTATTTTAGTTTTATGCTCTGCAGCAAAGACTCACAATACTTACTGGGGGTCATGTGAAGGGTCAACAAAGGATGATTTCATGGCAGATCAAATAGTTAGCCCCTTTAATGATGAACTATTTCTAGCTTGCATGAGGCGCTTCTTGTATATCCGTTGCTACAATAGCATTGAATTTTTGTCTGCTCTCAAGGCAAGTACCAAGATCCTCAATGGCATGTTTGAATATCTGGTTGACTACATCCTTCAAAATAAATATAGTTCTTCATTTAGATGATATTCCAACAATATTTAAACTCTAAATTATTATAATTCTGGATTTAATGAATGCTACCTTAAAGTTGAGAAAAGGGTCATATTTCCAGAATCATCATTTTGACTTGCTTATGGGACATATGTGGGTGCTTGGACGCCTTGGATGCATTTTTCTGTCATAAGTAAGTAGACGTTTCTTCCATAAATTTGCCTATGATAAAGCTAAGATAAGCAATTTGTGGTTTAGGCAGGGGCTAGTTTGAAAATTCACAACTATAATGTTAAAGTAACTCTTGCTGTTTTTATGTTTGTGTACAATACTACAATAAGATCCGTTTGTTGGTATGTGGTTTTTGTAGTTCCTACAAGTTTGTTCAATTAAATTGTCAATAATGAGCAAGGTGATAGCCATTCATATTCAATAGAGTATCTTGTTTTCGGCACCTGGCTTGTCTTGAATAGAGTTGAAACTTATATTAGTTCTGCAGGGTATAAATTCCAATTGGTTTTAGAGGGGAACTTATGAAATATAGATATTTAACTTGATGAAGTACGTGGCATCCCCGTAACAACTTCAACTATACAAGGCACAAGCCAGATTACAACTTGTCTTCTACTGGCCTTAACTTTTAAATAACAAAGAATCGCCTAACATCTCTTTTTTTAATTTCGTTGCCTAGCAAGGATTCTCACTACACAAGATCAAAGTATATATATGTTATTTGCTTCTAATTGATGGTGGCGTATAGTGAATATTCCCATTTATATTAGAAAAATTTCTTTTGTTGTGTATAATTTTGGTCAAAACCTGTTTAAGTGCTGGCGCCACCAGATATCTGCATATTTGCACTTTTGTTGTCTCTCCAGAGATGAACAATTTCAAGCTCCTCGTAGGGCCTAACTACCACATGGGCCTTTCAATCTGGCTTTTTTCTTTTTCATGGAGGCCCATTCTTTTCCTTTAAGTTCGTTTGGCTCACACTCTTCTTGAACTTTACTCAATGCAATTTGACTCAGCAAAGGACCTCACCTTTGGATTTTACTTTCAGATTCAAGTACATGACTTTTTAGTGAGGAAAGCAAGCTATAACACATGAATTGCAACTTAAGTCCTCGGTCTCACATGAGGCATGACTGCATAAACTTTCTGTGTTCCCTTTATGCCTTGTTGAGTTGCCAGAATTTTGGATTGGGCTGTCTTCTATTTAACTTAGCAGCTATGATTTCCTTTTTTGACTACTTTGATAAATGTTTATTTTGTCTCACGTCCTAATTGGATCAACTCCTTCAATTTTAATCAAATCCAGGGCCAAACTAGAAAAATTTTGTTAGGAGGGATGGTAAAATTAAGTACCAAAACTTTCAAAAGCATTTAGAAAAAATATTATGATTTTATTAAATTTTGAAAACCACCTACGATAGTTTGGTCATGTGTGACGTAGACCTACAGATGCGCCAGTCCGGCGAGTAGAGCATATCAATTTAGGGCAAGTTAAAATAGCGCAGGGGAGACCGAAAAAAACATGGATGGAGGTAATACGACAAGATATAGAGGCTAAAGATCTTAGTAAAGGCATATTGCTCGATAGGAATAAGTGGAGAAAGCTGATCCATGTGCTCGATCCGGCGTAACTCTCTTTAGTTCATGTAGCCTACCCCAAATGCTTGGGACAAATGGCTTAGTTGTTGTTGTTGTTACCCTCTTTCATATAATTGAATTTTTCAAGAATTGATATGACTAAAATAGCTCTGTTCCAATTTTATCAGTGGTGAACTGATGATTAATATGATAAGACAAAGGGAATACAAGATAAATGTAAGTACGAGTAAAGACTAATAGTATAAATTAGATGAAAACAAGAGTGAACAAATACTTGAATATTCTTTGTATTAAACAAGGCATAATGGGTGAAAAATAATTAGATACCGACTAAAATTTCATTATTCCCTGGACTTAAAATGAAAATCTAAGGTATTTTATAAAATTTTGAGCTTTTTGATTCTTAATTTATCCATTTAACATACTGATATTTGATTTACACTACAAGGATAATATTCTGAAACCAACATTGACTTGGATGCTCTCTTTACCTTTTAAAAATTTAAATCAAGGATAACAATACTTGATAACCAAAAGTTCACTTAATATGGCATCAATAAAGATTTTATTTTTTTTGACAAACTATATATAAAGATTGAAACCAAGAGATATGCTTGTAAATTCGATTTTTTAAGAATTTATACCATCTATCCATATATGGTTTTAAGATAAAATTAGTTAGTTAATGAGTTACATATGGCACTTTGACATAATTTAGGAATCACATGCTAATATATATTCAACACAATTTAGGAAAAAAGTACAATATATGGAAGATGGATGCCTTGAAAGGTGAACCCCCCCCCCCCCCCCCCCCCACACACACACACACACAAAAACCACCAAAAAAAAAAGAAAAAAAAACCATTTTTTTTGTTTTTTTTTTGTTTGGGGGGGGGGGGGGGGGAAGGTAAACTGGCCGACGGCCCTTGCCCTCGACTGTTTAGTTCAGCGTCTGGATCCTATAACTATTGCTAAGTGGCACACTCGTTCGTCCCTATAACAAAACACATATCTGATTATCTAGAAATTTTTGTATTCCAGAAATGTGTAAATAGTTCCTTTGATTCGCCCTCACGGCTTAACTTATTTTGCAAACCATCTATGTCGAGTTTCTAGAGTTAGTCAGGTTATTTAGTTCTTTGGAGGTTCTTAGTTCTGCTCTTTCTTAGTTGAATTTTTAATGAACTATTTGTTCATACGACGGATTTAATAAAGTAGTTAAAGGCAAGATCATATTAGAAGTTTCTCCTCCTAAAGAATTCTATAACTTTTGGCGTGCCTCCAAAATCTACAACCGTGATGGTCCCTTGAGAGACTTGAAGTTGAATTCATTACTGAATCATTGTATTCCACTTCAATAATAGAGTACACTAGTCACAATACTTACCATAAGAACAATTGGATCAATTATTTACCTTGTTTACATGTCTAGTAGCTTGAAATTGAAGAGGAAAATAGTCATCTTCTTTAGCTCAGTGTTACAAGATTCGTGGTACGCCCTGGTTCGTGGTACAGTGTGGTATGTGTATGCTTCTTTGAATTGTACGCGGTACGAGGGTAGGGTTAATTATATCAGTATTCACTGTCATGGTACACTAGGGAGCATTCACTAGGGTCTTTTGGATGATTATGGATGTATTATTTGTGTGCATGTGGATAGACAAGAGACCTAAGTATACATATGAAGATGGTAGAATTAAGAATTATGATAATAGACATTTTCATTTTTGAATATAATCACACTTCAATAAAGCAAGTCTTGATCTGATACATATTCAATAGAAAACAAACTACTTTAATTAAATATGTCCACAATTTTACTTGCACTAATTATCAAAGTTCAATTCCAAGCTTAACACCACAGTTTAAGCCGTGACAACCAGAAATTTTACCACTAAATACATCAAAAGAATTCATTGAATTAATTAGTCACTAGTGTTCTTTTATTCTTGGGTTTCCAGTTCTGTTGATCCGGTCAGGAACACACCATGAATTGAATGCAGTAATTGGATTGTAATCTTTTGGGGTGTCAAGTGATTTAGTTAGTAGCAGGCAACACTTGGTAGTTGGTATAACTACTACTCTAGGAGGCACCACATAATGTTGCTCCCAACCTAGTTAATGGAAGCTTTATCTATACGGCTATTAAAAGCAACAATTAGAACTAAGCCAAAAGGTTTAAATTTGCCAATTTCTCCCAAATTGGAATTATATCTAGTCTAATAAAAGAACTTAGAAACATAGTTTTTCAGACATGGGTATTTTGGTAAATAAATTAACATTATTTACTCGGGAGGAAAAAAATTGCAGTGGCTACTCATGTTTTCTCAATTTTTGGCTGGAGTAGACTCTCGCTCTCTTGCTAATTTCAAAAAAGTTCTGATCCAATTGAAACACTCATCGAATTTAAATTCAAAATGAAAACATGATCCTATTATAATTATCTCTTGAAATAAAATCCTAAATATTTTTATCCAATCCAAACTCTCTCACTCTCTCAAGTTAATTCCAAATAAAACCATAATCCTGTTAAAACTAATCTATAGAAATATAATCCTATTAAACCCAATTTCTCCTTTATTCTATAATCCAACACATTTTTTCTTCATCAACAATAGAACAACCACGGAGAAATGATGAAGAATGTGATAGTGCTTTAGGTTTATTTTTATTTTGTTTCTTTTATATTTGATTTTTTAAAAATTTTTATGTTTCTTTACTCTTATCTCTCTACATATCTATGCTTCTATTTCAAGTCTTGGATAATGTTCTGCATTTGCACTATGTTGTGGTTTTGCATTTATCTCTGTATGCAACTGCTTTGAGTTTTCTCCAATATCTATTACTTTACTGACCTCATCCACATCTAAGCTTAAATATATAGATTACTTTAAATAAATGAAATCTCTCTCTCTCTATATATGAAATCAATTGATAATCCTCAAGTAGGTAATAAAATAAACCCTGTAAGTAATAAGAGTTGTTATCTTTCACGAGTGAAGGAGGTAATAAGCCGAATTAACGTATTGCTGCTTGTGTTAGGGCATAGCTTTTTTTTCCTCCTTTTTATTTGGGTTTTTTTTTTTTGGGTGTGTGTGTGTGTGTGTGTGTGTGTGTTGTGATACAAAGAGTCAGGTTGCAAACTAAGAAATGCATGTATTCCAACAAACCACCCCCCCCCCCCCCCCCACCCCCAACCAAAAGCAAACCAAAAAATTTTTTTTCTCACAAAGAAGAAAAACCAACTGGACTTAAAAATATATAGATATTATTGTAATATATTACTGAAGATTTGAATTTATTTCTTCTAAAAAGTAGATAATTATCCAAATACAATACTAGAAATTTAATTTTAGATTTTCTAATTATGTATTTGGATAAGATCTAATTTGAGAATCAAATATCAATATTAAATAAATTTTAATTTTTTTCAATACTTTGTAATATATGGAAGTTAATAAGAATGATACATGTCTATTTTGGAATTTATGTAAGTTCCCGAGAATAATGTTCACCTTTTTATAAAAAGTATGTGAAAAACTAATTAGCGAAGTTTGTGCGTGAATTCTCTAAACCTCCCTCTCCTCATCCATTCATTAGTCTTATCCTTTTTTTAACTTTATGTAGATAACTATTGAAGTATATTTTGAGGACTTTCAATTTCAAATTTATAATCTCAACCGATATACAAGATATGATTTAACTTGAGGTTTAACTCTCAATTTTAAAGATTATATCAAAATTTAAAGTTTTCCAGAATAGCCAAACTAAGATGTTCACAAACCATACTTTGTTTGGTGCAATTTACAGGGTATGCCATGATGTAAATAACTCTTGTGTTTAATGGGTGAAGTAGGAGTTAAAACTCGTTATAAAATGCCAAAGCAATTGGATTCTTTGATTTGTTCTATTTCATGGTGCATTATCGTAATTGTGAATGTAAAATGTCTGAATCATTTACCGGCATGGTATAAATGCAAATTATATGGCACCATTTTCCTCTGGATGAAGTATCTGAAAACCAAAGAATTCGTTAGCTGAAGTCTTGATAAACATGCCCAGGCTTGTTACGTATAAAGGTGGAAGAACTTATCTGTTCTCGTTGTTTGATATAATGAATTTACAGACAATGCGCTGTCAGTTTCAGAAAGAAAGTGAAGTTCTTGGTATCAACATCCACTTCCTTATGATAGATAGGTACATATTTTCTGCGCATAATTTCTGATTTATGCTTATACACATGAACAGACTGTAAACTGCATGTGGATTAATGATTATGTTATGACCTTATCTCGATGTACATTCCTTCAACTTGTAGCAGTTTGATCAACACTAGATCAGCAATAACTTCATTTTGGAGGTGTTGATGGTGAAATTAAGTTCAATTCTGTTAGAAAGGCTTTACAATGTTTAAAATGCTTAAAAAATACAGTGACTTAAATGCTAAATAAACTTTATTTAGATTGCGGTTAAAAGTTGACCTCGTTGTACAGACTGATATTATTTGTTGATTTGTTTTAGTTTGGTCACATCAGAAATACACTATCAGATTATAAAGGAAAATCTTCCTGTTGTTCTAGTGAAATTTCCCTAAATTAGAATACGCTATCTTGATTGATATGTGTAGTGATCAAAATTTGACCAGCATTAGGAAGATGACATGTGTCCAAGCTACCAAGTGTTTCCTCTCGAGAAATCCACAATGCCCAAAGTCCATCCTGGAGCCTCCGCCACATCCAACCTTTCTGGAGTCATCCTCCGTTCCAAACAACTTTCATCCTGAAGTCGCATTCCTCCACTTCGAGAGACTCTCCCCGTTCCGAAGACTCCAACTCCGAATCAGAAGCTCCAACAACAGATCATCCTTGATCTCCACTGACAGTATGCAGTTTCATCCTTCCCACGTTCATAACGTGTAGCACTATCTTCAGTGCTGACAGTTATGGACAATGACAGATTTCTCGGTATGCAGTCCCACCAAACAACGCTAGTGATCATAGCCGTTACAACAAATTTAGCACGTGTAGATTATGCAGTTACAGTAGTTTGTCAATCCCCCCCACCGGCATCTCTATCAGGTATATATGATCATTTTTCTCTAAGGAGGGGATTGCTTCCCTAATCCTGAGAGCAAACAACAATCCTTTCCACACTAGACCAGCAATTATCCTCTGCACGGTCCTTTCACCTTACCGACAGTTATCCTCTGCACGACCCTTCCACCACACAAGCAGCTTTCCTCTGTACTGTCTTTTCTTTTCATACCACCTACTGATTCTCACGCCCGAGGGTCTTAGACCGGCACCACATAATGCTTCTAACCTAAAAGGTGTCTTTTCCTATACGTGCTCTGATAGGTGCCCTTGCTTATGGTGGGTTCAATCTATGGTAAGCCGATTTTTATCCACCACAAATTGGTGGTTTCATTGAGATATTGAGTCTACACTTGAGGTTTTCCTTCCTACCAAACATTTCTTAAAAAAGCCTTTTCCCTGGTCTTGATGGCCCCCAAGAAGCAGACGATATCCATAACACCGCCACTTTCAAGGGTGAAACCACTACCAACACTAGAGGCACGCCTCCCCCACACGCGGCTGATCGCGAGTGCGCCACTGATGACATCGACTCCTCATCTCAGAGGATAGCCACCAATGTCCAACCGCCGCTGTGTGAAGGCCAGATTCTTCAGATGCTCGCTGACATGAAGGAGCAACAAGCCCGGTCAGATTGCGATCGGGAGCAGTCCGCTTTCGACCATGAGAACGCCGCTCGTGAACAAGAGGCGTTGATCAACAATCAACTCCAGGCGTAGATCACCGCCCTCCAAAGAGCCCATGAGCAGACACAGCTGGAAAGCGAGCCTGAAATCAGAGAGACTTGGACCAGTGGGCCCATCACAAATCTGAGGTGGCCCAGACCAACGTCCCTCTTGCACGAAGATTACTCCAACAACGAGGTCGATTCGCCTCATTTCTGAATAGAAGCTTATCATCACCAGACTCGGAGAAGAATCGAAGAATCTCCTGACATCCGAGCTCTTGACAAGTTGATCTAAAGACGGATCGAGGAGGCTAAACTGCAACTCCAAAGCAGACTGAAACAAGTCACTGCCAGAGTCTCCGACTCCCCTCTCTTCGAAGAGATCTTGAAGTGCGAGTTTCCGAAGAAGTTTGCAACTCCGAATTTTAACTACTACTCCGGAACGAGTGACCCGGTTTAACACATCAGGCACTTTCGGGACAAAATGGTAGTCTACTCCCGCAACGATCTTCTCATGTCCCTAACCTTTTCATTCAATCTGAAATGCATGACCTCAGCTTGGTTCTACTCTTGCTGCCACATTCTCTCCACAACTTCGAGGAGGTAACGAGGAGGTAACCGAAGCATTCCTCACTCAATACGCCTCTCGACGAGAAGCCAAGAGGAATAACCACCACTTTCTTACCATCAAAATGAGGCAGGGTGACAACCTCAAGTCTTACATTGGTTATTTCCAGAGGCAACTGGCCAAAGTTCCTCACTGTGATGAGGATGTCTTTGCACTTGCATTCATCAGTGGGCTGCAAATTTCTCACCCCCTGTACAAGCATCTACTGAAGCACGATGTTATTTGGATGAGTGAGGTTCTATTCCAAGCTTCAGCCAGACATTCAGTTGGAGGAAGCGATAAAGAGCTCCGCTAACCACTCCGCTAAATGTGGCGACAACGAAAAAAGTCAAAATCACAGTATAAAGCTACTACCGGAGCCAAGAACCCGAATCGGGGGCAACCCGCCTACAAGAGATAAGCGCTCCCAGTTCTTTCATCGAGTCCGCTCCCGACTTTCAAGCCGACAGAGCACTTCAGTCCGCTTAGGCTCCCTATCAACGAGGTCTTCAACGCCATCAAGGACCAATCATGGGTCAGGTGCTCGAGACCAATCTAGTATGATCTTACACTTCTCAGAGCAGAAGAGTACTGTTCTCACTACGACAGTAAAGGGCACAAGACCATCCACTGTTGGAGCCTTCGGAAATACTTGGAAGAGCTCGTTCGTTAGGGCTTCATCAACGAATACGTTCTCACCCTCGAAGCAGCTTCGGATCAGGACAGTCGAATGCTCCGCCGCTTGCCCAATTGCAACACATTTCACCCAATATAAAGCGATTGAGTGATCCTGCATCTCCAATAAAGACATGGCAGTACATCCATGATGCCCTCTGTATTTTGGTTATATTTAATGTATTTTATTTCAGTCATCAAATAAAATTATATTTTTGCCCTAACCATTACAGTCCTATCAAGTTTGTCGCCTCGCTGCTGGAATTTTCCCCACTCGGAGACTCTGCTCGGATTTCCCTTACTCGGAGTCCCAAGCTTGCATGTCCCGCTAATGGGATCTCTCCCACTCAGAGACGGCAATGCAAGTACCAACCTACGTGCTCCCTTTCGATTAGCCTACGGACAGTCGAAATCCTCTGCTGTGGGATTTTTCCTACTGGAGCCCACAGTCCACCTAAGCTTGCATGGCCCGCTTATGGGATATTCCCAATCGGAGACGGTAATACAAGCACCAGCCTACGGACTCTCTCTCGATTAGCTTACGGGTAGTTGGAACTCTTCGCTATGGGATTTCCTCTGCTCGGAGTCCTCCCTCCACTGTTGAGATTTTCCCCACAGTCCAACCAAAGCTTGCACGTCTCGCTGATGGGATTTTCCCCATTCGGAGACGTCAATGTAAGCACCAATTTACGGGCAGTTGAAACTCTCCGATGTGGGATTTCCCCCACTCGGAGTCTCTCCACTAATGGGATCTCCCTCACTCAGAGTCCAACCAAAGTTCCCCGCTCTGCTGATGAGATTTTCCCACTCGGAGATGACTGCGAATCCAACTCCACTGCTGAGATTTTCTCACTCAGAGGCAAAAAATTTGCAGATACCGTTGATGGGACTCTCCACCAGAAACAACAATGCAAACTCTCCAAACAACTCCATATTCAACCAACCATATCAGAGATAGATATCAACACTCCGAAGAGGCCTGATCATATCAATTCCAAAATTAATGGTAAGAACAAGCCATGCAAGATATAAACATTAATTATTTTCATTCCAGAAGACATTTTCGTTCTGAGAACCATTTCATTAAATTTATTTGATTACATCTGACAAGAGTAATTCAAGATATTTCATTACATATATATGTTTATACTTTTGAAAAGATTCAGAAGATCCAGATCCAGATCCAAACTCCCCGGTCCTGCCACCATTAACAGTCTCCTGGCTCTGAATAAAGAACTTGTTCATCAGATGCAACCTTCCGTCTTCATTCGCGCCACAGCTCCTAAATAAGCAGTCCTATGCCTCACCGCCTCTGTGTCCTACCAAGGCAGCAAAATGAGGTCCTCCAAGGAGCCCTCAGGAGGGACGACAACACCCATAACAGCAGACGGACTCCGGTAAGACACACAAGAAGGTGATGGTATCACATTCCCCTGAGGCAGAGCTCCGGATTCCGGAAAGAGGAGTGATTCTTCAGCGCATCCAACTAGCGAGCTCCCTCTCCTTGTACACACCATCAGGAAAGAGGCTGACGACCTCAAGGTCGAAGCTTGCTCGCCCAAAATCAAGCAACTTGGAAATTTGATCGCCCGATCCAGTTGAAGAAAGAATCTTACCTGTCATCCTCGATGATGTCACCATGTCACGGTGACTAATGCTTCGTAATAACCCTTTCATGGTGACTAATGCGACACACCTTTCAGATTCCCTAGAAGAGAATCACCATTACCTCATCATCTTCCTTTCCTTTTCTTTCCACCATCTGATGAAAAGAAAAGATGACGACATGGCAGCGCATCAAGGAAAGAAGAAGTTCAGGTTTCGTAACGAGTTTTTTTGAAGAAGACAAAGAAGGTGATTTTCTCTCACAGATCTCTCTTTATTTATAGATGAATGAGAAACCAAATGCCTCCAACAAAATTTCAATCCCTAGAAAGTCGGTCCACATTTCGAGATTTGCGGTCAACAGTAAAGGTAGAAAATCAACCGTCACCGTCAAACCATAAAACCTGATGCCAGGATTCAGAGAGACACATGACAACACCTTTTGAGAGATCTAGCCACTCGATGTGACATCTGGCAGCCAGCTGTGCAACTCACAATTAATTTTAGAAGATCCGCAGTAATCCGAAGAGATTTCGTCGCACACTCCTCTGCCCACAAGCGTCATAATGAGTTTTAAGGTATCGATAATCCATCAGAGTCTCTTCGTTTTTCGACTTCTTTCCACAGACTTCGACAAGTGAGAAGTGGGGGGCATTTGTAGTGATCAAAATTTGACCTCTATCAAGATGATGACACGTGTCCAACTACCAAGTGCTTCCTCTGAGAAATTCACAACTGGCAGAGTTCATCTCGGAGCCTCTGCCACATCTAACCTTCCCGGAGTTATCCTCCATCTCGGAGACTTCCATTCCGAAGCTGCATTCTCCACTTCGAGACCCTCCCCATTCTGAAGACTCGTACTCCGAACTAGAAGCTCCAGTAACAGATCATTCTTGATCTTCATTGACAATATGCATCTCCATCCTCCCTACATTCATAACATGTAACACGGTAACACCCCTTTCAGCGCAGACAGTTACAGACAGTGGCATATCGGCATGCAATTCCACCAACCAGTGCCAGTTATCACAGCTGTTACAACAAATTCAGCACGTGTAGATCATGTAATTACAACAATCCGTCAATTCCGCCTCCACACCGGCATCCCTGTCACGTACATATGATCCTTCTCCAAGAAGGAGGAGATCACTTCCCTAATCCTTAGAGAGCACACACTCACACCACAATCCTTCCCCACACCTGACCATCAGTTATTCTCTGCACGGTCATTCCTTCCACCTCATCGGCATTTATCCTCCATAGTGTCTTTCTTTTTCATTCCACCTACTGATTCTCACGCCTGAGAGTCTTAGGTTGGAACCACACCGGTGCTCTTAACTTGAAATATGTCTTTCCTATGTGTGCTCTGATAAATACCATCCGGGAAGCACCCAAATTACTTGTGGTGGGTTCAATCCATGGTAAGCCGGTTTTATTCACCACAATATGGAAAAAAATCTTGGCATGTTATTTTCTGTTAAGATTGGTCAGTTATTTTTATTTGGATTTTCTTTTCAAGATTGTCCTTGAGTGCCCTTCATATCGACTGCAAACATAGTTACAGTTTAGCAACCCTCTTAATTCTCTGATTTCTACATATTTTATTTTATTTCTTTTCGGAGTCTTGTACTAATTTAGTTGGTCCCTAAAACGTTACCTGCAAAGTAGATCCAACCCCTTGAAAATGTAACGATTCACCGCAGGATGATCTAACTTAGAAGATTAACTAGTCTTCTATTTGCAAAGCCAATACAAGAAGCCAGGTATTCCTTGTAGTGCTATACAATTGGCATATGACAAAGCCTATTAAAAAAATGAAATAAACTTATATAAGCAATGTCGTCATCTTTGACAGTGTTTATGTTCCAAATTACTTACACTATTCCTGTTAATATGAATTTGGCTTGACGTTCATGCATTTTTAATTTGTTTCAGCATTGGTGCATTTCAATGGATAGATCGAGCATGCCAGCCGTTGCCTCATTGTGACAATAAGAGGTATGCATATTTAATAGTTTATATGGATATTTTTTTTTCTAAACACTGCTGAGTTTTCACTGCTTATTGAATAAACTCACTAAAGTCTTTTTGCTCATCATTGACACCCTTCTAAGTTTTTTGATTATCAGACTGAGTACTTGAAACAGAAAGGGCAGCTAGCTAACATCAATAAACTACTAACTGATAGTAAATATAAGTTGAAAGGTTTCCAACCACCAAGCACGTGTACCATGAAAAGGATATGACATCCTGTTGGGCAACTTCATCTACGGTTGTACACATGAACAACATCAAGGGTAACATGATGACTCCAAGATGATCAATGGTTACATGATATCATGTGACCTTGTGTACTAATTTTTTTTTTTTTTTGACTGAAATGACCCCTCTTATATTCAGAATATATATTAACTAGATGTATAATGGTGTAAATCCATAACGGTTTGTAACCATTTCTTTGTCTTCCCTTCCCCACAACTCTTTCTCATGCATTTCTGAGCTCTAACCCTAACCTGTACGTCCCATACTGCCCATCCATCTATCTTCTTCAACCACGTCTCTTTCATCTTCTTCACCTCCCAAACTGCTAAATGAAAAACTGAAATGGTAAACCATTAAAACCATCTTCTTTAGTCTTCTCACATTGAAATGGTAACCATTAAAACCTTCTTTGTTCTTCTCACATTTCATCAAAATCCAAACACTAAAAAATACAACCTCCCAAATAAAGTTATAATCTCTATCAATTTTCTTTTCCCCATCACCATTGATCCTCTTATAGGCTAGTTCAGACCCTACCAGTTATCTATTTTGCCCAAATCCATGTGAAAACTTGGGGTTTCATGAATGAGAGGAATTTGGGTGGGAAAATAACTTTTTTTAGCATGGAATTTTGGGATGGTTGGAAGAATCAAATGAGATGATGGTGTAGAGTTATAATTAGAAGACGGAGAAGAAAATGATGCGGTTAGAGTAGATGAAGATGGGAATAAACCCAACACAGGTTATGTACCCTTTCTCTGGCCTAAATTTAGAAACCCATTATAGTGTAACACACTTTCCTGGCAAGCCGTTACTGTTAACATTATACATGGAATAAAAAAAATCCAACTTTAGGATTTTTTTTTTTTTTTAATCATGTGAGGTTCTTCAAGCCAAATAAAGTTTAGGGAGATCTTGATATAAAAAAAGATGTTTAAGGAGGTTATTTGAGATACGATGAGAACTCCTGTTGGCGTTTTGGGGAGGTTACTGAAATTAACCTGAATTTATACATCTCCATATTATCTATCTAGAATATATAATGCAAACCCTAAGAGGGCTTTGTCATGGTGGCAGTATAGCTTTTATTTCTTTATTCCGTAAATTTTGCATCTTTTAATCCCATGGTCAAAGTTGAAAATGCTGTGACAAACGTTGAGTTATTTCCATCTTTGTGACCACAGTGAAAAAGGGAAGTGTTGCATATATGTTCCGTTACATTTACCTTAACCCATAATTGACTTGCCACTTCCTCCTATAGGAATTGGTGTGTCCAATGCAACGACATACCACATGCTTGTCCATATGTGTCCTGCACCTAAAAGATTAAATCTTTTATTCACTTCAAAGTATAAGATTAATTTGTATGCCCCTTTTGACAAAAAAAACTAGTTTTTTATAAATAAATTTACTATATTGAGTTGTTTCATTTATAAATTGTACATATATCTATGCATGTTAGTTATATTTATACATATTTTTGTAAAAACATGCTTATATGGACGTGTTCTCATGCTTGGATCTTGGAATACAACACACATGTCTCTGGCAACAAATTATCCTAAACTGTGAGTAGCAATATTATACATACACATATATGTCTTTTTGCGTGCTCATGTTGGTGTAGTGTACTATCATACACACCCACATAAATTGTTGATTTTTTGCCAAAATCCATTAGAGGACTTGCCCTAACAGATCTGGGCGGAGGGAACAAATTTACACAACTGACCCAGAAATATGGTTTGACCATCTTGTTGTTTGTCATATATCTGTTCTATAGATTTTCTACGTTAACTTGTGCGTATGCAGTATGCACCTCTATGCCCATCTGTAGAGTTACTATTTTGGGCTTTCACCCTTGTCTTTCTACATCCTTCTATATTTTTAAGGTTGTAAACTCTAACTTTATGTACATGTTCTTCTGAAAATTGCTTGTTCTAAGTATTTGAATCCTGGTAAGGCTAATCTTTCGTTTTGCTGTGTTTTCCTTGTAAGTTTCATTACACCTAAATCTTGAACGTGCATTACATGCCTAAAACTCTGGTTTGATGATTAGGAATAATGGTTGTAATTATTAATTGTTCATGCTATTTCTATTAATTGATTATACAAAGACCTGCTAAATGCTCTCTTACATATAATTCTTAGTTATATTGCAATTGGCCACGGGGTGCCACAGGCTGGATGTTGACTAGTTTGTTCACAAGGAAGAAAGCTAAATTTTTTTGATTGTATAGATTTTAAGGTGCCACAATCTTAAGAAGGATTTCGCTTAACTTCTTCGTAACAGATAAAGATCCATTATCTCTTAAAAAAGGGGTAAAGGTGCATGCACCACGGGTTTGGTTGCACCAAATATCCGGATATAACAAGATTGCTCAGCCATAAACCAAAGCCTTCGCATTGCATCCACTAGTGCATCACAACGGAACAAGCTATAATTTGTTGATTGTATTGACTGGTACGGATACTTGATCTGAGTTTTCTTGGGCTACGCAAGTGATTGGAACCACATACCATGAAATGCACCTTTCTTAAACTCTATCAACATTCTGATTCAAACAATCTGAAGAAGGTTTGGTTTAACTTCTTCAGAATAGGTAAAGATGCAGCATTATGTGTTTCAGTGCACAAAATTTACTGAGATAACAATATGGATCAGTCATAAACCAAACTGCCACCTTGCACATCCATAAGGCACAAACAATGCCGAAATAACAATATTGCTCAGCCTTTACTCAAAAAGAATAAAACATTCAGCTGTATTTATGCTGAAATTAGTTTTTTTTTGGTGATCAATTATTAGTTATTATATGGCAAAGCATATACGAAAAAACAATTATGAGGGTGGTTGTTGTCATTACGCATCTAATGCTTGAAATATGTTAGATTCTACCTGGATTAACACTGTTCTTATCTAGTCTGGGTTTTGGATCCACCCACTAGTCCTTCCTTTTCCTCATTATTAGAGGTTATCTAACTTTTTCATAAGACCATCCAGTTTGTAATTGTCTGTAATGGTTTATATTGCAGGAAAGCCCTATCTCTTCAGATCTGGGCAGAAACTGTTGTTCAAGAAATCCGTAACCTTTTACAAGTGCAACCGCTGCTGGTATTAGCTACAAAAGGAACCATTTTTGGAGCTGGAACCTCCATACATGGTTCACTAAGGTTAGTCCTTGTTGTAAATTTGCCGTATAAATACCTAGATATGTTATCCTGGTTAACATCACAATGTATATTCACCGTCACTTGGTACTGATTCTTTGTATCATGGTCTGAAATTGGCTCAAGGGTTTAGCCAGTCTAGAGTTGAAGGTTCTCGGTTAGTTTGTTCTTGGTTTAGCTTGTGTGACAGAAACTTTTGAAATAAAAAAGTAAATAGATAATAGTTGAAGAATAACGAAAGGAATTTGGGATGTGTTTATGTTTGGCCTTAAGGTCTATATCAGGCCTTAAAAGATGAATGCCCCTATAGCAAATCCTTGTCATCTTCTCTTTTCGAAATAAATAATACAAATAAAAGATTGAATATAAATTTGACTTGGAACTTGGAAATGGGCTCTGAGCTTGCTCTTATGGCTTGTATCATGCCTTAGAGACGAATGCAATTGCTTGTAGCAAATCTTATCATCTCCAGCTGTATAGAGTGCGTCCAAGTTTAGGATAATTTTGAAGGTTGCTTCTAGTTGCATTTAGTTTATAATTGTGTTAACCTAAGGTTTGTACTCCTTCCTATCACCTAGTCTACAGGTTTTATGGAAGGCCCTTCACTTGCCATAGTTTGCGCGGATTATGACACCAACTCACAAGACACATGCATCATAAGATGCACGAATGGGTAAAGTGTATCAACCTTAACAAGGACGCCTGCACTTCGTAGTGTATTAAATCAATGAAACACGTCTAACTTCACGCTGTGCCTTGCTCTTGTCACGGTTGCTTGTGCACACTCCTTGTTCATCTTGCCGGAATCAATCTCATTTCCTGTTTTCCAGAGACTTCAGGTGGTAGTCAGTGGTAAAATTTTATTTAGTGTTCTGTGAATCCCTCCAAAAATACAGTTGCTTTCCATAGCTAACCCCAATCTGATAGGAAAATTTAAATGATGATTATGACAATGATTGTGATGTATATGATAATGATGATGATGATGAGATGATGGTGACCAACTGTTAGAAAAAAGATAAAATTAAGTAACAAAACATACAAAATAAATAAGACATTTCAAGGAGCATGCAGTTAAATCACCAAGAATTGTGACATGGAGTATGTCGCACCAGATATTCACAAACTGTCATTGTATATTTGTTCAAGGTGAGCTAGCTACTAGCCTGATTGTAGGATGCATCAATGAGATAATCATTGAAGATGGTACTTCTGTTTATATCCAGTGAATTGCATCTTACAGATAGCTATATGAAGAACCATCATGACTATGGACATAGATATTTCTTAGGTTTTTTTGCAACACATTGTTATATTGTATCAACATTTAAGTTAAATATGTCTAGGGACATCTCATTTCTGCAGTCTGATTTATGATTGAATTGTGGTAGTATGTAAAAATATAATGGAAGATGGGACTTTTAACAAGGGAGTTAACTTGTTCATGTGCACGTGCATGTTCCACTGAGGATTTTGAATTTGGATTCAAATGTTTCGAATACTTCCCATAATGTAGGCTATGATGCTCTCAGGAAGGCTTTGGGTTGAGATTCAGTTTTGTTTTGGTAATCACATATGTATAATGTATATTATGAAATTGAAGGTCAAGGTTCAATTGGAGGAAATTTCCTACTATGGCTCCTAGGATTCCTATATCTCAATATCAAGTTCTGTACTGTTCAAGGTAATCTCCTACCCTTAAACGACATGGGTGAAAAATCATGAGGTTTGAAGACCTGTTACCATGTGTCAGCTAGCTGCAAAATGAATGATTTCAATAATAGAACTCCACGGGTAAACGGTTTCTAAATCACATGATTGTTTATACACTTATATTTAAGCTATTAAATCATGCTGAACAGTTGCATTATGAAGTAGAGATGGGGAAATTGGAGTTTAGATGCGGCATAAGAGGAAATTTTCTCTTATGATCGCTGAACTCCCCCCTCCCTCTCTCTCTCTCTCACACACACGTGTGCGCGTGAGAGCACACACGTGCACACATGCAAATGTGTTTATAAATATAATTTACCATAAACACAAAGTCGGTGAATTAAACACAACACCCTTCATGTGCAGGAGGTTGATCACTTATGCTCCCATTGTTTGTTATAAGCACTAAACATACTCTTGAGTAGCCTGGTCCTCATCACAGTTAACATTATTAACATCCCCTCCAACCAGTGTTTTAAATGTCGGCCGACATTTCGTTTTCAAGACCTCACCGTCACGACATCCCCACCCGGATTTGAAATGGCGTTTTGGAAAATGTCGGCCGACATTTCGGGAAAAATCCGATATGTCGGCCGACATTTTCTAGAAATATCGGCCGACATTTTGGGAAAAACCCAATATGTTGATTGGTCTTGGAAGTTAGAGCAATTGAGAAATTTTAACAATGGATTAGTCAATATATGCAAAATGTTTAAGTTAATTATACATATCCTAAACATATTTATGTAGTTTTGCATAAGTTGTGTATGTATTACCTTGGTAAGAATTTTTAAATTACATTATTTAAGACATCTAGGATATATATTTGTTATCTGTCATGACGTCTGAAATTTACTAAAATGGCCCCGAAATATCTTCGAAATCCGAAATCCGATTACGACATCTGACATTTTCCTGATATCCGACATTTAAAACACTGCCTCCAACATCGAGATATGTACATAACATGTTTTCCATCCTGTACTAAATAACTTTGTTCCACCTTCTTTCAATCTCTGGAGCCCAAAGGCGCCCCCCAAAACCCAAAAAAAAAAGACACACACCCCCCACACACCCCCCTCCCTGTCACCCACCTGACTCTCCCTCTCCAATTATCTCTCTTTCTGCTTCCATCCGTTCTCTCTCTCTTTCTTCTCTCAAACCAACTCTTTCTGCATGTCATTTCAGTTAATTTATTCCCATTAATGGCTTGTAACTAAAGTTTCGGGTAAATTATCGTTCATAACAATAGTTTGTTATAACTTATATAAGTTGTGTAATTTTAGCCAAAAGTTATTTCTAAAGTTATTTATTTAAATTCATATTCTATTCATTCCCTTGCATAAATGGTTAACTTTCACTTTCTGCGCTAATACTGGCAGAAACACACTCAAGAAAGATGGAAACAAAACCAACGTAGGCTGTGACAGAGTATAATATGGCCAAAAGAGACCTAATATAGGCTAATATAAACTTGTATTAGTTGAAATTGAGTTTTATACACAGGTTTCACCCGGATACATATTGAAATTGAGAAAGTACAGGTGAAACTGATGTGTTTCAGACCAGATGCCATTCTTTGGTTCGAACAATCATGTGCACAGGTAGAAACATATGCATGCTTGTACACACTTGTACTGCATGGATACATCTTAGTGCTGTGTATCATGTTTGTACTCACTAAGATGCTATTAATGCAAATGGGAGGGGACTTGGGTAGTCAGATATGTCCAGAACATCCAAAAAGAAGTTAAGTTAGTTTGTTTATTATATTTATGCATGTTTAGCATTTATACCCTTATGCTTTTTGAAACTACACATTTCACCTTGGGATTTACACATTTCCATACACGACCTTGTGCTTATGAGTTATTTTGTGGACACTCTCTTTTGCGGACTGACAATTAATTAATGGTGAATTTTAACAAATGAAATGAAATTACTTTTTACGATTTTCAAGATAAAGCTAAGCTCAACTTATCCTTTTTGATACTATTTTTACTTTTAAGTAAGCATATGAGTGCATATCCCTTAAAGTTATCCATATTAGTTGTCAGGTTTACTCAAATAACACAGCTATGTTCTCACTGAAATGGCATTGAGATGGATAAATAAAAGGCAGATGTTCTAGAGTTTGATCAGTTCGGAGGATGAACAATAAAATAATTGGAGAAGACGCGAGAATATGTTTCAAAATAATTAACCTTGTGTAAGACAAAATTTGCAAGAGCATGTTGAGTATAAGACTCAATATGATGTAAGGGGCACCACTGCACTGTGTATGGATTCCTTTTGCCTCAAGTTTAGACCTCGAGGGGGGAAATGGTACGAGAATCTCGTTAAGATCCATAGACTTCCTGCACATAACTGCTCTTCCTTTTCTCTCCTCTCCTTGCTCGGTTCCTTGGAAAGGCCAAGCTTTGTTCCCTTTTTAGGAGTTGGTTGACTCTACAATGACTTTAATTGTGGTCATTGCTTATTTGCCTCCAGTCAAATGGCAACAATGTTTACTTATTTTTGAGCATGGGACAACACCTAGCCTGATCGTGTGCTCTTCCTTTTGTGGTGTGCTCATTCCTTGTCCACTTGAATCATTTTCAGTTACTTTGCTCTTAGCCTGACACTGACCTTCCCCGGAACATACAAGTAAATATCTTGTTATCATTCCATACTTAATACACAAGTAGTTATAGCATTTGCGCATGCTGAATCCTATCCGATACACACACAAATTATAAAATTTAAACTCCATCCCTTCATAAGGTTCCTGAGGGTCATATGCACTTCCATCTGTTTCATTTAAATTTATAATAAACGGATTCATATCATTTGGGTTTCCATTCCATGCATGATAGTGCTTTCCGTTTTAGGGGACGAATGATTTGTGTTCATCCACAAGCTAAATGTATCACTAGCTGCAATTTCTTTATCCATCTACCTTAAAAAATAGGACAGGATTTTAAAATACTCAAATATTTTATAAATATGTACAAATGATAGTGAACGAAATTTCACGCATCAACTCAAATAATCAAAAAGTATTATTATCTGAATGACATATCCAGTTTATTTCCCTCTATTTGCAATACGAAATTAATTTCAAAATTCACTAAGGCATGCATGCTCTGAGTTGTAAAAGTGGAAAACCATTTAGATAAAAGATTGGAGACCGATGGCTTTATAGCGCCTAGCTATTATATAATACAACAAATAATTGTCAGTTTGCTTGAAAAAGATGGTGTTAATTTCAATAATTTTATAATTTTCCTCATTAAACTAAAAAAATAATTAAAAAAATAATTTATGTATTTTTTCAAGAAAAAATAAAAAACAATAAGGAGAAAGCATGATGTGTTACCTGGGTTGGAACTGATATTTCAAATTTCACAAGAAATAACAAGCTTTGACATGGATGTAACCTTCAATGAACAAAGTTTCCACACAATGTTGCTGAGTCGGAAAGATGATAGTTGCGGATGAACTTTTTCTCAAATTTATGAACTTCAAAGCACTGCAAGCAACTCAGTATTAAAGGGCTAGCAATGAAAACATAATGAAATTTTATATGTACAATTGGGCATTGTACATGCGAAGTAATACACAAGAACAATCTTGTAATTTTTTCTCCTTGTCAGAACCAACCAAATTTGGTAGGGTAAGGATCTAACAGTTGGCAAAGAAAGGAAAAAAAAGAGGGAACGGGTGAGATAGAGATTACATGAGAAACAAAAATCCTCTCAGCTCGATATATCCATGCCGCTGCTCTTCTTCCATCGCCAATTCTTAAAGAGTGAGTGGTAGAGATATGTCCAAGCTTGAGAGAAGAAAACCCAGTTCGATCAATATCGATAGAGAAAGGAGGAAGCACAATTCGTAGGGCAACACTTGAATGTTTATCTCTTTCTAGGCTTGGGGTTGACTTCTCTCACAGGAAATACGCGATAGAAGGCCAAGATGAGGATCGCAGTCCTGATAAAGAAGAAGGGAAGCCCTTGCTAGTCGCACGAGTTGTTTTCTATAAAGAATTTTTCTATGGACAACTTGATATCAACGTCAGTCAATGCCTGTTTAATTAACATCTAGTTATCTCTAGCCACATATCTCAAAGCTGTGACAGTTAAAAAGATGGTAGTAACAAGCTATAAATATTATTGATAATAGCTCAACCGTACTACACACATATATAGTGTCTCCTTAGATAACTATATAAGGAGTTAGCCTAAAATCTTACTGTGGACCATCCCTAGAAATGATCCACTTTATCCATCTTGATTTACACGTCACAAGATGATAGCGTATAAAGATGCCTGCAATTTGGATATTGTTTTATCACTGATCAAATGATGTCATTTGTTTTATAATTGAAAAACCGTTCATTTTATAATTGTTTAATGCTTGGTTAAAAAAGTTTCAAAAATACATAATCTTTTATGTACAATCATCTTATGACATGTAAATTTAGATGGTGGAACGGATCATCTCTAGGGATGGTCCACCGTAAGATTTTAGGCCGACTTCATAGATAATTATCTAAGGAGACAAACTAGGAACACATTACCAGAGAGAAGGAGGGGGAGGGGAGAGAGCAGTTGGTGTGTGGACAAGAAAGAAAACAAAGGGTTCTCCAGTCACAGAGATGAATAAAATGGTGTTTAGGAATTTATATGATGACATTCATGTGCTCGTCTAAAACTGTCACTGGAAGGTGGCTGCAGGTCAAATGGAGCATGGAATTCTAAGCAAATGGGGACTATACTGTTTTGATTGAGTTACTACAATCTGCTTAAGTGCTATTAAGATACAATGATATAAATAGGTTTGATATTGATGGATGGTAAGTGCCCTCTTCTCAATCTAGCCTATGTTATATTCATGTGTACTTGAACTTAAGAGAGTGTACTTAGTGTTGTGTATTATGTTTTTACATCAATGCAACTTTTTTACTTTCCAATATTATAGAATAAGGGATATGATCGATTTAAAATGGTGTCGTAAATCTGTAAAAACGATACAAATTAAAAATTAAAACCAACTACTACTGCAAGCGAGTATAGTAGCGAGTCTGAGTTGAATCCACGGAGACATTTTGATGAAATTCTAAATAAAGAATTTTAAAACTAATCCAATCTAAGTAAATATTAAACCTTCAAAGAGATTACGATTTTCAAGATTCTTGGGTTTAGAGTCAATTTACGTTCATAGCTTGGATTTTTGGATTTGATTCACTCACTTAGGCATATCCTAATTTCTGTAATATTAATCAACAATTATAGAACATCTCGGTGGTAAAAAAATAGAAATTTAATGTTTAAAGAATGTCTCCAAGCTAAACTATCTTCTAATAACTATTAATCCCTAGAGTCATAACCTATCTCGGATCTAGTCCTAGACATAGATTATCTCCTATCAACTATAGTCTATCTCCATATTAATAAATAAAATATTAAAAACATATAAATTCAATCATCACAAAAATACTAGTTAAACACAGCCATATCATGCAGATATCATCATATACCCAAGAATAGAAGTTTAGTTGCTCATTAATTTTGCAATACTAATAAATAAATCAGTATATTTCATTGCAAACATAATCTTATTCAATACAACTTTGTAATTGAAATATAAGAGAGAGAGAGATTAACATAGATTAAGGGCTGTTTGGATTCAAGGAATTGGGTGAAAGTGAGGAAGTAAGAAGTGTCTTTTCTCATTTCCGCTGTTCATCTAAACACCAGAAAAGAAAAATGGAAAAAGTTCTTTTCCATTTCTCTTTTCTCTTTTACACAACAATTTCCTCATTTCTAGTGCTACATTTAATTTTGTGGTCATGTAAATCTCATTTATAATAAGTTGTAGTACAAAACAGTTAATTTTTTGCTCATGTAAATCTCACTTGCATTCTAATTACAGTCCAATTTTTATTTTTCTTAATTAATTTTTATTTTAATATTATTTTGCGGTCAACTTTATGGTCAACTTTTTCACTTCCACTTCCACATTACCATCCAAATACTGGAAAAGATATAACATTTTTCAAACCACACTTCCCAACAACATCCAAACACCGAAAACTTACTATCCAATTTCCAAGTTTCAAAGGGAACTATTACTATTTCCTCACTTCTTCATTTCCTCACTTCCACCCTTATCAAACAGGCCCTAAGAGAACAATCTTAGCTTACATGACTTCTTTGAACTCTGAATTCTGAACTGTACTTCTCTCTGTTGCAGGTACCCTTGCCAAGTTCTCTTTGCTGGTCTTGGATCTGCCAACACTGTTTCTGATTCTGCTTCTCTCTGTTTTCTAGTTCTGTTTCTCTCTGCTTTTTGGTTCTGCTGCTGCTGCCCTGGTTCTGATGCGTTGATTTGCTGCTTGGTTCTGATTCTCTGGTGCTCCCTTGTTTCTAGCTCCCCCTTCCTTTTATAGATGCCTGATGCTCTTATCTGCCCACAAGGAGTTCATATTTTCTAATCTTTTATCGCTGTTTGAGATTTGAATTTGTTGATTTGTTGATTTTGAGATTTCTTCTTTTGAATTTCAAAAATTCTTCCTCATCTCTTTCCAATTTGAACTTGGCTGTTTTGTGGATAAGATGGAGGCTGTTGGGGATTTGTTTTAAACTGAAGTCGGTTGGGATTTGCTTCTTGATTTTGATTTGCTTTCTCGGATCTGGGAGTTGATTTGGTTTGGGGTTTTGAATTGTTGCTGAAGCTTATGGATCGTGATTTTGAATCAGTTGGCTTTGGTTGTTATGCCCGCCACATGTTTGTTGATTTGTCCCCATGAATTTCAGGATTTGTCTCCTCGGTTGTTGCTCTGTCCCTTGACTCGGCTGCCCTTTGTGCTGCTTGTCTGTGCCATGAGACCTTGTGCTGCCCTTTTTGCTTGAGCTGTATCTGTGTCGCATTGTGCCATTGGCTTGAGTTGCTATCCCTTTGTGTATGTGACTGCCAATGTGGTGGCTGCTCCATTGAGCTGATGATGATCCCCAGGCTATATAGCAGACTTCTTTTGCTGAGCTATTGAAAGAGGATCTGAAGCCAATTGCTCGCAAATCCTGCAAGTCATAAAATTACAATGTCAATGCCCTTTTCGCACAATTTAATTTATAAAAACCATTTAATACGAGTGCCTAATAGTAGAACATATGGACTTATCAAAATGAGCTTAAGCACATATAAATTTATACGTGTTTGAGCTCTTCCCAAGTGTGGATCAATCCATTATGATCTGCATTGTTCATTATGATCTATATTCCTGCATGAGTGGTGGATGAAAAATCATGAATTTTGGTTGCCCATGCATCACGTGGTTGCAAATTTAATGTTATTTGTGAATAAAACAAGTTTGGACCGCTTAGTGGACAAACAAATGATCTCCAAATCCATTTTTCATCCGCTACTCAAGGATATTTAGATCGATCATCCCCATAGATGATCCACACTTGGGAAAAGCTCAAGTATAACTATATATATGCTTAAGCTCATATCCCTTATTCTCTCTATATATTAAGGCGTGGTGGATGAAAAAACATGTGATGGGGACATCAATGCCATGCTTCTCATTTGAATCGAGTCTGTATTTTGTTTTGAGTCTAGTATGTTTTTATTTTATTTTATTTAGTCTTTGTTATTTTTAGTCTTACATTGGGTATGTGGAGAAAAATCAATACAGGCCCCATTGCTTTCAATAAAGGAGACTATAATTTGGAGAAAAAATTGTTTTGGGGTTTTCCCTTGAGGGGTGTGCCGCTCATGGTAGGGTGTGAAGCCTTAACTGTGAAGCTAAGATCGAGTGTGGGCGTGAAGCGACATTAGTTCAAGATCGATAATGTGCTGAGTGAAGCGGCATGAGGTCCGGGAAGGTGGAATGCTTTTTCATTTATCTCTTAGGTACCTTTTGTTATTTTTTATCTCTCATCTTTTCTCAAATTCTTAGACAACCCTCTTTTATTTCACATCAGTTTGGTATTAAGAGCATGATTAGAGAAAAATAATGAGTGATGAAATTAAAATTATAATACAAGTTTCTTGTGAAAACATTCCCGTTGTGTTTTATTTGAATTATTCTTTGTTTCTTTCTTTTCATCTCTTTTGTCAAATAATCTCATTCATTTTTTTCACAAATTTCAAAAAAATAAAAATCTTACTGTTCAATCTCCTTATTCCTTCGTTCCAATCCAAACCCTCGATCTCTCAGATCCTAAACACATTTCAAATC
>JAVJIF010026978.1:0-44881 GCA_038442645.1 Agave tequilana | reverse complement strand
TTTGTTATACCTTTTATTCATTTTGTGTTTTTTTATATTTTTCCTTTTTATCGTTTGTTTATTTAACAAACCTGGATACTAGAATAGCGGGCGGTGCGAGAGGATTAGTGACCTCCTGGAAAGTTCTCGTGTTGCAATCTTCACTTTTCTTTATTTTTTCATTTCTTCTTCTCTTAACCTTCTCATTAATACATACTGATTTACTTATTTATTTTTTTGTACTATATATGAATTTCATTAAATATATTTTTTTATTTATGCAATTAGATTAGTTTGCTAAATATTTAATCGACTCCCCTTTTCTCTTTTTTATGTAATAACTATTCTAATTTATTTATTAATTAACTTTTAATTAAATAGTTAGTTGACTAATTTTTATCTTTTTTACTATTCACTATTCTAAGTATTTTATTCATTATTCATTCTGTTTTTCCTTTATTTATTTATTTTATTTCATTTGTCCCGTTATATTAATAATTATTTTTTAAATAACTTCTTTTTCTTATTAAATAATTGCTCTAATTTATTATTATTATTTAATTAATTTATTAATTGAATCATTTTAGGAGGATTTCACTACAGACCTTATGTCAAATCATAATTAGGAAAAAAACTCAGCTTCATAATTTAATTTGCTACAACCACCTACTTTTTTAAATTAACTACGTGCGCCAATGTGTCAAGCACAGAAACGCTTGGCGAAAGATGCAAATGCCCCACAGTAATCATTTCGAAAAAAACGAATCCTTCAAAAAAAAGTGGACTGCTAGTATATAGAGGACCGTGACCAAGATCGCAATCCTCACAAAAATATCATATTTCTGAGTCTTTATTAGAATTGCGATCATGGTCACAGTCCTCACAAAATATCATATTTCTGAGTCTTTATAGATTGTGACTATGATTGTAATCTTTATAAATATGTCATATTTCTGAATCTTTATAGGACCGCGACCATGATCGCAGTCCTCTTTATTATGAGTGCGATTATGATCGCAGTCCTTACAAAAATGTCTTATTTTCAGCCTTTATTAGGACTGTGATCATAATCTAGTCCTCACAATTCTCATCTTATATCTGCGACAATGATCGCAGTCTACACAAAATGCCCTAATTTTCAATTAATAAAAAAAATCGCAACCATAGTCGTGGCCTTTTAATAAAGAACTGCGACCACAGTCGCAGTCCTCTATATGAGTCACAATCCTCTTATCAGCATCGCCATCATCGCATACCCTCATTCACCGACATGGAATGATGTACAATACTTTTCAGTTTTAAAATCACATCGATCACAAACACAAAAAAAACTCATTGCGAGCACGAACAAACGAGATTTACAAAAAGTCGATCCCAAAATATTGGTCCGGGGGCTCCGCCCCCTAAAACCCCCGGAAGAGGGGCTTCCTGCCCCCTTCCAACCCCCATGACGACTTAACTGTAAAATCACCTAGGGGGGGGGGGTGAATAGGTGTAAGTGCTAATCTAGAAACTGAACGCGCTAAATGCGGAAGCTTAAAACAATTTTGCAACACATTTAGTACAACCAACAAGTGTAGCCGAATTCTCTGTGAAGGGCTCTGGACTAACTCCTCTTGATTCCCCTAGATATGAGTTGAGGTGCTATATGAAGCTCTTGTGGTTAAGTACAAGTGAGGCACACACAACAATCCAAGCATATAATGAATAAGCAATATGAATCAATGCAAGGACAACACAAGCAGTATGATATGAATGAATGAATGATGCTTTGCACAAATAAGAGAGAGAGAGAGTTAGAGAGACAATAGATCAAACACAAAGGCAAAGATATGTTTCGAGGTTCGAGCACCTAGCTCTACATCCCCGCCTTCACCGAGAAGGATTTCTAATCCACTATACTCCCACCGAGGGAACCTCCACCGAGCAGGATTTGTTACAACACAAGGAGTACCAAACTCCTCTCTCAATACAAACACCACCTCACACAAGAGGGGTAGGCCCTTAGCCACACAACAACCAATCCACCTCACACTTGAGGGATACACACCAACAACCAACTCCACCTCACCAAGAGGGAGTAAACACCAATCTCCACCTCTACCAAGGAGGGAGCAACCAAACAATGATGGTTTATAATAGGTGGTCTCTTTCAACCACAAACAATCTCTCCTTTTCCACAAACAAAAGATCCTAAATAGATTAGGATAGAAGATAGCTCAAGTGTGGAAAACAAGTGTTTTGATCAAAGAAAATCTCTTGGAAAAAATACCAAATTGATATAGAAATGAAGAACAATAAACTAATTCCCAAAAACCTATTTTCTTTGAAAATAACAAAACACTTAAAAACAAATAGAATGAATCTTTTTGCTCTTTAAACACTTTTTAAAACTTGTTTTTAAAACCAGAGAATGGGAGAAAATCAGCTCTAAAATCTTAGCCAAAACCCTAAAGAAATGGGGTTTTTATAGGCCAAAACAGAAACTAGCCGGTTAGGCTGATCTGGCAGCCTGACAGGCTAGCGGTCGGCCGGCCGGCCGACCGCCAACGGTCATAATTATGACCGTTGGGCCATCTCGGTCGACCGCCCGGTCGACCCCCAGATACAGAGAGCAGAGCTCTCTGGTCGGTCGGCCGCCCGGCCGACGTCCCTGTGTCTGCCAAACGTGCACAAGTTTGTGCACGTCGGTCGACCGCAAGGGTCGACCGGCCTTTGGTGCGGTCGACCCGTGCGGTCGGCCGACCTGGCCTGTCAGCTACAATTCTGGGACAGAAACCATGTTAAAAATATTTCTAAAAATTCTTTTATCTCTTCTAAAATTCCATAAAACTTGTTTTATCATTTTACTTTGATAAACAAACTTGTGATAAAAATTTCAAGATATATATCAATATATTAAATCATTTTTGTGTCTTGTAAATTTTATCAAAAAATCAAAACTTGTATTTTTATTAAACTTGATTTTTTCAACACATGAATAGAAAAGTCAAAATAAGTTTGTTTAAAAGTTTAAGCATGCATGTATAGAAGGAAAACATCTACTATACATATAAACCAATTAAACTTGTTTTGATTAACTATTCATGAAAACACATATCAAAACCAAAACGTGTGTGTATTGTGTACTTGAGCATATCAACTATACTAAGCTTTACACATGGATCTAAACACACTAAACTAAACTAAAGGATACCTAAGTCTTCTTGATGATCTTACATCTTCAAGCCGACTCGATCCCAAACGTGATCCACCGAGTGCAAAGGTATGATCTTGATGCTCGGGCACGGGAATCACCAAGTGAAGGCTTCCAAACTCCTCTTTTTGAAGCAATCACCAACTAATATCTTGTTGAATGATCTGAAACTAAAATCACAAGATTATTAGTAAACATAACTACATGAGTTAATCATCATCAAAACTAGGGTGGAAGGCCTTTGGGCCAACAATCTCCCCCTTTTGATGATGACAAAACTCATGGAGTTATATATGCATGGATTAAAGTTAAGCTTCAAAGAAGCTCCCCCTTAACTCATGCATAAACAAATAAACATAATGAATATGCATGAAGGCTCTTAAACATGAATGCATATCTATGCATAAACAATAAAAAGGTTCTAGATACCAATGAAATGTTCAAAAAATAAAACATGCTCTAGATACCAATTAAAATTAAACTAAATTAAACTTAATATATGCAAAACATAAATATGCATATATCAAACTCAAAATCTTTCTCCCCCTTTTTGTCAATCATCAACAAAGGGGTAAACAATCAAACAAAACAAAATCTTCTCCCCCTTTTTAATACAAAGAAACAATCATCAATAAGGGGTAAATAAAGACAATGTTCTCCCCCTTTTTGTCTAAAACAAAAACAAAACCAAATAGGGGTGACAATCAATTAAGATATCAATTGAAAATATGTCAAAGTAGTATCTTGATATCATTGAAAGTAAACATAGATCAATAAAATAAATGGTATATGTTATATACATTCATGAAGAGAAAGATGTGAAGCTTTCCTACATAGATACATTACATGAGGAGGGATGACAAGCCCTAATTCACATAACATACACTATGCAATGTATAAGAGGAGATGTGAAGCTCCCCCTACACACGTGTACCACATAAAGAAGAGATTGTCAAGCTCTTCAATACAAGATACACTCATCATGAATCTATATGTAGAAGAGATATTAGCTCTCCTTGCATATAGGCAATACAAATCAAAACTTTTGACTATTTTCTTTAAACAAAATTTGAATTTCTCAATTGAAAATCGAATTTTCTCAATAAAACAAATTTGATACCAATTAAAAGTATTATTTATTTATTTTTTTAAACATATGATACCAAATTGAAATTATTGTTTTCTATCATAAAGTAAGGGAGTGGAAATCAAATACCAATTGAAATACAAAAACAAATTTTCTCCCCCTTTATGAAATACAAACTAAACACATGCATAAGCTTGTTTAAGAATACCAATTGAAAGCTAAATCAATTGAAACAAAGATGAAGCTCAAGCTTAGCATAAACACAAACATATATATGTATGAAAAATAGATACCAATTGAAGTTGATATTCTTTGAAATGCAAGCATACATATACGAAAATATATGAGTATACAATAAAGGTCAATATTGATACCAATTGAAAGAATTCAATGATACCAATTGAAACAACAATAATGATCAAGTGTATACATCATATTCCTAACCTCCCAACACATGCTTATGTTAAAAGATTTTCAATGTAAAGCATACACAAGGCATGGTCTCCCAACCAATCGCCCTTAGAAGGTAGGGGTTTTCAAAAATATATTGAAATATTGTATGTTTGAAAATCTCTACCAAAATGAAGAATATCGCAACTAGTTAAATGGAAAATTTGTAAACTAGTACGAAATCCTTCAAGTAAGGAATAAAACAAAATTATTTTTCATGAAACATGAATCCACATGGCACTAAAACACTCAAAATTCATTAAGCTCAAACATACTCATGAAAACACAATCATGAGAAACATTGTAAAAGATGTGAGTGTGCAAGTGTTATGTGAAACATATAATCATGAAAATTGGCAATTAAGCTCAATATTCCTTAAAACACGAAAACACGAAATTCATAAAACTATTTAATCTTCAAGGTATATGTATGTCCTATACAAACTAAAGTATACATACATATCCAAACACAATGAGTCCAAAAAGATATATGCATGAAGGCACGTGGCTCAAAAGGATGTATATGTATAAACAATAGTTTGGATAAATAGACATATACATGAAGTTAAACATAAACACAAAACAAATTCAAAAATGGGAATACAAGTTTAAAATGCATGGATCATCAAAACTAGACTATACTAGCACATCTAATGGGTTCAAATAAGCATTCAAGCTCAAACATATAAAGATTTATTTGTGGCCACTATATGCACAAATATATACCTAGTTTTAATGAAAACTAACATCTAAACATGTAATCAAATCATTAAGTATAAAACGGGTCAAAAATCAACATGATAAACACAAACATGATTATTATGTAAATCCACATGTCATTAGAACTATGATGTACATGATAGCTAAACTAAGGTGAGAACACTAAATATGGGTCCATATAAACATGGGTGTCTCAAAATGCTATACATGCATGTCAAGGGTCTAATAAACATGGCATTAACGTAATAATCTACAAACAATAAAACATGCTATAATAATGAAATGGAAAGCATGTAAACAATTAATAGGAGTTAGGAATCGTTACAAAACCTAGAAGGCAACTTTTCTTGTCTCCAAAATAAGGTGGTCTTCCCACCAAACTTCCCTTGAAAGTGATGCATCCAATTGATTTCCTTTAAGTATGGAACGCATCCACTCCAAGGTACGGCAACTCTCACGTCATGTGAGAGCCCACACCTACATCAAAAATACGAGGGTGGTCTTTGGTACCCACATTCTATTGGGTCCATGGGGTTAGTACCTTCTTTAACCCAAACAAAATTCTTTGCTAAATTTGAAGTATGTATTCTATCAAAGCAAAATTTAGAAAGGTGGCCCTTACGTCCATAATGTGTACATGTGTACACATGAGCATACATGTGATGATGGTGTCCGTGAGGAGCATGTGTATGCCGTGTAGGGTGTGCATGAATAGATGGAACTTGTTTCTTTCGAAACAAAGTTTCCAAACGTGTATGACCCACTACACATTGGCTCAAAGTGGAGCCTAAACAATCTACACTCTTCTTAAGCATGAATATATCTTTTTCAATTAAAGAAGAGGTGGCACATGCAATAGGTGAAGTGTGTGATGTTACACTAGCATGGCAAACATGAGAATCAATCTTATTTTGCAAAGAATATTTTTCTTTAAACATGTATCTAAATCATTTGAAATAGAAATTATTTTATTTTTCAAAGCAACATTCTCTTTAAAACGAAATCAACTTTTGAAGACAACTTTTCATTTTTCTTCAAAATTGATTCACAATCATTTTTATTTTTCAAAATATTATTTTCCTTTAAAACAAGATTAAGTTGAGATTTCAATGAATCCCTTTCATTATAAACCTTAACCTTCTCTTGCAAAACCAAATCAAGTTTAGAAGACAATTTTTCATTTTCTTTATTTAATGCAAAAGTCTTCTTTTTCAAAACATTATATTTTTCAATTAATTTTTCACAAACAATAGATAGTTCTTCATTTAAAGCATGGGCATCAGCAATTTCATCACATAAAGAACTAGAATCAAAACTATCTAATTGAGATTCCAATTGTACCTCAAGGGAGTCATTCCCTTGGACCATGAAGCATTGAGAATTGGATTCTCCACTAGATTCCTCCTCTTGTTGGATTTTCAATTGAAGCTCGGAGGTGCGGTGGTTGTCAACTTGTTCCACACTATAAAAGCGGAATCAGATTAGAAACATGCATAAGATATTCTTTAGATAATGTGCTTCTAATGGCCTCAAGGGCTTGTGCATTGGCCCTTATATGCTTGCTATCACTAAGGTAGGATTCCTTGGTAATGGCAAGGTGAACCTTATATCCTAGGGCTTGTAGGTAGATGGACATCCTAGTCTTCCAAACAACAATGTTGGAAGGATCAAACATAGGTGGGGTCATGAAGTTCATGGGTCCAAACTAAAGTGTGCAAACAAGCAAATGCAAATGATAGATTAGCTAACAAGGATCTCACTCCTAGGATGTTAAGCCTAAGTATCAGGAGCGTAGGCTCTGATACCAATTGTAAAATCACCAAGAGGGGGGGTGAATAGGTGTAAGTGCTAATCTAGAAACTGAATGCGCTAAATGCGGAAGCTTAAAACAATTTTGCAACACACTTAGTACAACCAACAAGTGTAGCCGAATTCCCCGTGAGGGCTCTGGACTAACTCCTCTTGATTCCCCTAGATATGGGTTGAGGTGCTATATGAAGCTCTTGTGGTTAAGTACAAGTGAGGCACACACAACAATCCAAGCATATAATGATAAGCAATATGAATCAATGTAAGGACAACACAAGCAAGTATGATATGAATGAATGAATGATGCTTTGCACAAATAGAGAGAGAGAGAGTTAAAGAGACAATGGATCAAACGCAAAGGCAAAGATATGTTTCGAGGTTTGAACACCTAGATCTACATCCCGCCTTCACCGAGAAGGATTTCTAATCCACTATACTCCCACCGAGGGAACCTCCACCGAGGAGGATTTGTTACAACACAAGGAGTACCAAACTCCTCTCTCAATACAAACACCACCTCACACAAGAGGGGTAGGCCCTTAGCCACACAACAACCAATCCACCTCACACTTGAGGGATACACACCAACAACCAACTCCACCTCACCAAGAGGGAGTAAACACCAATCTCCACCTCTACCAAGGAGGAGCAACCAAATAATGATGGTTTACAATAGGTGGTCTCTTTCAACCACAAACAATCTCTCCTTTTCCACACAAAAAGATCCTAAATAGATTAGGATAGAAGATAGCTCAAGTGTGAAAAACAAGTATTTTGATCAAAGAAAATCTCTTGAAAAAATACCAAATTGATATAGAAATGAAGAACAATAAACTAATTCCCAAAAACCTATTTTCTTTGAAAATAACAAAACACTTAAAAACAAATAGAATGAATCTTTTTGCTCTTTAAATACTTTTTAAAACTTGTTTTTTAAAACCAGAGAATGGGAGAAAATCAGCTCTAAAAATCTTAGCCAAAACCCTAAAGAAATGGGGTTTTTATAGGCCAAAACAGAAACTAGCCGTTAGGCTGATCTGGCAGCCTGACAGGCTAGCGGTCGGCCGGCCGGCCGACCGCCACGGTCATAATTATGACCGTTGGGCCATCTCGGTCGACCGCCCGGTCGACCCCCAGATACAGAGAGCAGAGCTCTCTGGTCCGGTCGGCCGCCCGCCGACCGTCCCTGTGTCTGCCAAACGTGCACAAGTTTGTGCACGTCGGTCGACCGCAAGGGTCGACCGGCCTTTGGTGCGGTCGACCCGTGCGGTCGGCCGACCTGGCCTGTCAGCTACAATTCTGGGACAGAAACACATGTTAAAAATATTTCTAAAAATTCTTTTATCTCTTCTAAAATTCCATAAAACTTGTTTTATCATTTTACTTTGATAAACAAACTTGTGATAAAAATTTCAAGACATATATCAATATATTAAATCATTTTTGTGTCTTGTAAATTTTATCAAAAAACCAAAACTTGTATTTTTATCAAATTTGATTTTTTCAACACATGAATAGAAAAGTCAAAATAAGTTTGTTTAAAAGTTTAAGCATGCATGTATAGAAGGAAAACATCTACTATACATATAAACCAATTAAACTTGTTTTGATTAACTATTCATGAAAAACATATCAAAACCAAAACGTGTGTGTATTGTGTACTTGAGCATATCAACTATACTAAGCTTTACACATGGATCTAAACACACTAAACTAAACTAGGATACCTAAGTTTTCTTGATGATCTTCCATCTTCAAGCTGACTCGATCCCAAACGTGATCCACCGAGTGCAAAGGTATGATCTTGATACTCGGGCACGGGAATCACCAAGTGAAGGCTTCCAAACTCCTCTTTTTGAAGCAATCACCAACTAATATCTTGTTGAATGATCTGAAACTAAAATCACAAGATTATAAGTAAACATAACTACATGAGTTAATCATCATCAAAACTAGGGTGGAAGGCCTTTGGCCAACATTAACCGCGCAAGTTAATCCACGAATTATTTTGCGTCGGGGTCACGATTGAGGAGAGAGCAAAGTCGGGGGCAATGGGGAAGGATAAAAGAGGAAACAAAAATATATAAAGAAGTGGTAGTTGGGAGGAATTAACTTATGCTGACGTTGATAAGGCTATAACGAATAAAAATAACAAGGTGGGTGTTCTCTTGATTATGAAGGAAAGAAGGTTGCTGTAGCAAAATTTTCATTCATTTCACCTCTTTTTTTCTTATTTATTCACTATTCTATTGTTTTATTCATTTTTCATTTTGTTGGTTCCTTTTATATATTTTCTATTTTTATATTTTTTTAATATTTTTTATTTAACAAACCTAGGTACTAGCCACGCGGGAATAGTAAGAAGATTGGTGACTTCCCTGTAAGTCCTTGTGCTGCACCCCTCACTTTTTGCTTACTTTTGCATTTCCTCTCAAAGAAAATAAATAAGTAAAGTGAAACGAAATAAACAAAATAAATAAGTAAATCAACATGTTTTAAAGGAAAGTGAATGAAGAAATACAAAAGAAAGCAAAAAGTGAAGGATGCAACAAGAGGACTTCCCAGGAGGTCACCATCCTTGTACTACGCTCGCCTTACTAGTATCTCAGTCTGTTAAATAAAAATTTAAAAAACAGAAATAAATAAAGTTGCAACAAAATAAAAAATGTAAAAAATGAGTCAATTAAATAAGTAAATAAATAAATAAATAATTATAATGGTGGGGAAATAGGTAAAAAAAAAGAGAAAAATGATTCAATTAATAAATAAATTAGAACTATTATTAAATAAAGAAAATAGAAAAAATGAGATAAATAAATTAATAATTAATATAACTTCGTAAATAAAATATGAAAAATAAAAAAATAAATGGAGCAAACAAAATGAAAAAACGAATGAAAATTAGAATAGTAATAAAAGGTAAAAAAAGTGAAAAATCAATTAATTAGTTAATTAAAAGTAAATAACTAATAAATAAATTAGAAAATCTATTTAAATAAGGAAAAAGAGAAGACCAAGAAAATAAACAAATAATTAATAATAAATAAATAAAAACATATAAAGTAAATATATATAAAGGAATGAAGAAAATAAATAAGTAAATCAATTTGTTTTAATGGAAGGAAAAGCAAACGTAGAAATACAAAAAAGAAGCAAAAAATGAGGGGTGCAACAAAAGGATTTCCTAAGAGATCACCCATCCTCGGACTACTCCCTCCCGGCTAGTGTCTTGGTTTGTTAAATAAACAAAATTAAAAAAAAAACAAATAGAAAAATAGAAAATAAATAAAAGGAACCAATAAAATGAAAAATGAATAAAAAATTAGAATAGTGAATATATAAGTTAAAAAGAGAGAAAATGATTCAATCAATTAATTAATTAAAAATAAAATAATAAATAAATTAAAAAAGTTATTAAATATTGAAAAATAAGTTAATTTAATTATTAATTAATTAGTATATTTTACTAAATATAATATAAAATATAAAATAAATAAAATGAAGATTTAGAATAGTGAAGAAATAAATAAAAGAATTAGAATAGTGAATAAATAAGTAAATAAAGGTAAAAAAAAGTCAATTAATTAATTTGTAAAAAACAATGAATAAATAGATTAGAAACTTATTATGTAAGGGAAAAAGAGGAAAAACAAGTTAGATAACTATTTAATTAATATAATAGTTGAGATAACTAGAAATATATAAATGAAATGTATATAGAGAAATGGAAAAAATTTAATGTAAATCAGTAGTATAAATGGAAAGGGAAGTAAAAGAAGAATGCAAAAAGAAAGCAAAAAGTGAGGGGGCGCAACAAGAGGACTTCCTAGGATGTCACCCATCCTCTTACTATGCCTACCTGGTTAGTATTTCAGTTTGCTAAAAAAAATACATACAAAAAAAATACTTGAAAAACAAAAATTAAATAAAGGTGCAAAAAAAAAAAGATGAAAAAATAGGGGAAAATTACTTTTAGCTCCCCCAAAAAAGAATAACCACTCAAAAACTCCTTACTATTTAAAACCTTGCCAAAAACACCTCAGATATGAGTTTGGGTTGTAGTTGGGGTCCCCGTGTACGATAACTTGCCTACGTGGGTCTTGACTTTATGGTTTAATGTCGAAAATGCCCATGTATTATGTTGGCAAATAGGTTTGTTGCCTCAAAATTTTTAATAGAAAAAGAAAGAAAAAGGAAGAAAAGGAAGAAGAAGCGGAGGAGAGATCCAATCCCAACCTCGTCGTTGACCTCCCGGAGCTCACCTTCCCAATCGACACTTGGGTGTTGGGGCAGCCTGCTCGAGCTCAAGCCTTAGATCCTCGCTAGCGAGATGGTCGTTGAGGGCAGCGAGCTCAAGTTACCATTTCGCCAGTGAGCAAAACCTCTGAGGTCGAGCCCTAGATCCTCACCGATGAGCAGGGCCTCTGAGCTCGAGCTGCCATCTCGATCTCTGATTTGAATGAATTATATGATTAGTTATTGGTTTTGGATTTGTATTGGCTATGGCTTGATGCAATCTCTGTTCGTTTTTGTTGATTGGATTAGATTAATGAGGTTCTTACTCTTTGTGGTTTTTGAGAAAAGATATCAATTTCTTGTTGGGGATGTTAATTTTTGATGAGATGCTAATTTTTTTTGATTCATGAATAAGATGCAAATTTTAATTTATTGTGAGTTTGTTGTTTGTATTTTTTTAGGACATTAATTTAATTTTTTGGCGTAGTATTTCTCTTCCTCTTTTTTCTTTTTATATTTAATTTTTTATTTTATAATAATCTTCCTGTTTCCTTTTTATCTCTCTCGAGCTGTAAAGCTGTCCAAGACTAAATATATTCTTGCCCACTGTTTAATTAGTCAAGTGAGACATATCATGATAAAGATAGACATAAATTTATAAAAGTAAACAAAAATTGACTAAAGGGGACAGAAGAGAGAGTTGGATAGAAATATATAAAAAAGGCAGATATTGATGCAGGTAGACAAAAATTGATTAAAATGGATAAAAAGAAAGTTGGACAGAAATATATAAAAAAGATAGAAATTGACGCGGTATACTAAAAGGGAGAAAATTGGGCATAATCTCCCTGTCGATGACGGACTGATCTGAAGTGAGGCCTATCTGGACTCGGGAGCAGGATTTGAGTTAGTTTGAGTTAATTTGTGATTTTGAGGTAAATTTGCTAATGAATCCTGATATTTTTGATAGGGTTGTTAATTTTTGTGGGGATGCTAATTTTTTTTTTGATTTCATGATGAGGATACTAACTTTAATTTATTGGGAGTTTGGTTATTGTATTTTTGGGGATATTAATTTAATTTTTAGGTGTAGCATTTTTGTCCCTCTTCTTTCCTTTTGTATTTAATTTTTTGTTTTATAATAATCTTCTCGTTTCATTTTTGCCTCTCTCGAGCCTATAAATCTCTCCATGACCAAATATATTTTTGCCTACTGTTTATTTGGTCAAGTGAGATAGATCATGATAAAGTTGAACATGAAATTATAAAAGTAGATAGAAATTGACTGAAATGAACACAAAAGAAAAAGTTGGACAGAAATATAAAAAAGAAGACAGAAACTAATGCAGCTAGACAAAAATTGACTAAAGTAGATACAAAAGGAGAAAGTTGGACATAAATATATAAAAAAGAAAGAAACTGACGCATGTAGACGGGAAGAAGAGAAATTGACGCATGTAGACGGTAAGAAGAAAAACTGGGCATAATCTCTCCGTCGATGACAGATCGATTTGGAGCGACGGTGATCTGGACCTGGGAGGAGGATTTTTTGTCTACCAAACTCAGGTCCTTACGTAATAAGTAAATGATTTTTTGTATAATATATACATTTTTAAATTATTAAACTAAACAATCAAATAAGTGAAAAATAAATAATTAAATATTCATATGTTATGAAAAAAATTGCTAATTATGTTAACATCTAAAACTTATAGGCTATTTAACTAAAACTAAATTACTTTTTCTTGTGTTTGTTTCATAATTTCATTTTTCAATATTTAAATGATTTTATAATTCTTGTCTAATTTTTCAGTTTATGTTTACTTATTTTGGTCAACTTGTTAAAGTCAACATGGTCCCCATCTCCATGAAAATGACTAGCCAACATTCTCATGTGAACACCCACGTAAGCACTTACAACCGAAGGACAAGGTCATCTAAGGGTAATACTGAGATTATAAAAATACATTGCATTCTGTATTGTCCTTTGGTGGGGACAACGACTTGCAAACATAACAAACATCGTCAAAGAAGTTTTTGATGAGATTTTAAATAGTATAAGTTTTGACGAGTTAATCTTTTCTTTAGGAGCTAAAAGCAATTTTCCCAAAAAATAAAATACTGAATAAATAAGTAAAATTAAAGAGAGAACTGATTTAATTAATTATTGAATTAAAAATAAATTAATAAAATAAATTAGAATAGTCATTAAATATGGAAAATAAGTGAAAATACATTACTTAAATAAATGATTAATTAATATAATTGTATAAAAGGAAATATAAAAGAGAAATAAAGAAAATAATAAGTAAATCAGTTTGTTGTATTGGGAAGAAAAAGCGAATGAAGAAATGCAAAAAGAAAGCAAAGAAATAAGGTATGCAACTCAAGGACTTCTCAAGGGAGTCACCCACCCTCGTCCTACTCTCTCCCAGCTAGTGTCTCGATTTGTTAAATAAAAGCTCAAAAAAATTTAAAAATAACAAAAACAGAAAATAAATAAAAGGAACCAACAAAATAAAAAATGAATAATAAATTAGAATAGTGAATAAATAAGTACAAAAAGGGAAAAATGATTCTAAATCAATTAATTAATTAAAAATAAATTAGTAAATAAGTTAGAAAACTTATTAAATAAGCAAAAAATAAAGTAATTAAATTATTAATTAATTAATATAATTGAATAAATGAAATAATAAATAAAATGAATAAAATGAAGCAATAAGATGAAAAATTAATAAAAATTACAGAAGTGATAAATAAGTAAGAAAAGATAAAAATTAGTCAATTAATTAATTTATTAAAAATTAGTTAATAAATAAACTATAATACTTATTACATACAAAAAGGGGGAAATGAGTTAATTAATTAAGAAAAATCTTGCTTCACCCACATACTTTGCTTCATAATTAGAAAAAAAACTCAATTCATAATTTTGTTTACTACAGCATTATTCACGTCAGCATAAACTGATTCCTCTCAGCCACCACTTCTTTATATATATATATATATATATATATATATATATATATATATATATATATATATATATATATATATATATATATTTTTATCCTTCCCTATCACCCTGACGTTGCTCTCCCCTCAACTCTGACTCTGACGCAGAGTAATTCGCGGGTCAATCTCCGTAGTTAGGTCACTGCAGGGGTTGGAAGAGGGTGGGTTCCCCTCCTAGGGGCTCAGAGGGCGGAGCCCCCGGATTTTTTTTATCGTCGACCTTTTGTAGATCTCATTTGTTCGTGCGCGCGTTAAGATCTGTTTGTATTTTGTGATCGATGTGATATTTAGATCTGAAAAATATTGGGAATCATTCGATGTATACTGCTGATGGCGATGCTGATATGAGGATTGCGACTCATGATCACAGTCTTCTGTGAGACTACAAGTCTTTTTTAGAAGACCGCGACTATGATCATAGTCCTTTTATTAATTGAAAATTAGGGCATTTTGTGAGGACTGTGATAATTGTCGAAATCCCAATATAGGATGAGAAATTATATTTTTGTGAGAACTGCGATCATGGTGCAGTCCTAATAAAGAGTAAAAAATAAGACATTTTTCTGACTATGATTAGTCACAGTCCTAATAAAGAAGAACGCGATCATAGTCGCAATCATGTATCAAACTAAGAAACATGTACTAATAAAGAGGACAGCGATCATGATCGCAGTCCTATAAAAACTCAGAAACATGTACTAATAAAGAGAATTGCGATCATGGTGCAGTCTTATAAAAACTCAGAAACATGTACTAATAAAGAGGACTGCGATAATGAGGATTGCGATCATGATTGCAATCCTATAAAAACTTAGAAACATGTACTAATAAAGAGATGTGATCGCGATCATCAGAAATAGGGCATTGTGAGGACTGCAATCATGATCACAATCCTTAGAAATAGAGTATTTTGTGAGGACTACGATCATGGTTGCAGTCCTAAAAAATAAGACATTTTCATGAGCACTGTGATCATGATCACACTCCTCAGAAATAGGATTTTTTGGTGAAGACTGCGATTATGGTCGCAGTACTCTATATACCAGCAATCTACATTTTCGAAGCGTCCACTTTTTCAAAGCGATTATTGCAGGGCATTTTCGTCTTTTGCTGTTGAGGAGCGCTTCTGCATTTAACACGTGGATGCATGTGGCTAGTTTAAAAAGGTGGTGGCTGAAGTGAAGAGAATTATGAAGCTAAATTTTTTTTCCAAATTACGGTTTGACATGAGGGGCTGTAGCCAAATGCTCCATTAATTAAATAATTAATTAATATATTTCTTACATAAATAAAAATTTATAAAATGAAACATATATAGAGAAATAAAGAAAATAAATAAGTCTATATGTTTTAATGAGAAGGGGAAGTGAATAAAAAAAATACAAAAAGGAAGAAAAAAGTGAGGGATGCAACACGAGGACTTCCCAAGAGATCACCCATCCTAATAGAAGTCTGGCTCGACTAGTTTCTTGGTTTGTTAAATAAAAATAAAATAAAATAAAAATATATAAATAGAAAATAAATAAAAAGAACAAACAAAATAAAAATATGAATAAACAAATTTGAATACTAAATAAATTAGTAGAAAAAAAGAGATTAAATGATTTAGTTAATTAAATAATTAAAAATAATTAACAAACAAATTAGAAAAGTTATTAAATAAGGGGAAAAGAGAAAAATGAGTTAATTAAATATTTATGTAATTAATATAAATAAATAAATAAATAATATATAATGAAATATATATAGAGAAAAAAATTAGATAAGTACATCATGATGTTTTAATGGAAAAGGGAAGTGAACGAAGAAAAGCAAAACATGAGGGGTGCAACATGAGCACTTCTCAGGAGGTCACCCATCCTGGTACTACTCTTGCTAGCTCATATCTCTTTTTTGTTAAATAAATTTTTTTTAAAAAAGAATAAAAAGAACCAACAAAAATAAAAATGAATAAAAAATAGAATAGTGAATAAATATGTTAAAAACTTAAAACAATTCATTTAATTAATTATAGATAAATTAATAAATAAATTAGAAAAGTTTTTAATTAAGAAACAAAGAGAAAAAATGATTTAATCAAATAATTTATTAATTAATATAATTGAATAAATAAAATATAAAATAAAATTAATAAAAGAAATGAATAAAATGAATAAATTCATTTAAAATAGAATATTAAATAAATAAGTAAAAAACAAAAAATAAGTCAATTGATTAATTAAATAAAATTAAATCAATAAAAATTACAATAATTATTACAAAAGGAAAAAAGAGAAAAATGAGTTAATTAAATAATTAATTAATATGATTGCAAAAATAAATAAAAAATGAAATATATGTAGAAAAATAATCAACTCATTGGTTCCATGTAATTATTAATCATTCATTGATTGCACATGTCTTATGAGGAATCGATTTCATCTGTTGTTACCAGATTACAACCATAAGAGGAGTACTGCTAATTAGGCTAATGGTCGGGGAGTAATGCACTGATAATACTTAATTTGGAAACAAGAAACAAGACTGATAGATAAGTTGTGACGTTATGCACAAATGTTAATTTGAGTGTCTTCCACTTGGTTTTCTTCTCTCCATTTCCACTTTAGTCTTCTTTTCTATTTACTCAATCATCGGTGGGAAATTACTAAACTTTCTATTATCCGAGGGGAAAGAAAAGATAAAATAGCGGAGAAAATTGTCATCTGAAGAAAATAAAAAGGTAATCAACTTTGGCACCTAACTTTAATGGTAAAATGGTCATGGTTGGATTTATGAAAAGTCGCAAGTGCCACTATAGTAGATAGTAAAGCCTCTTTGTAGTGGCCAAGATGTTTGGGGTTTAAATCTCGTTTGTGCCAGACTACAACCTATTTTGTGGAAAAAAGATTTGTGAAAGTCCTAAGTTCATGTTCGGAAGAAAACCTTTCGCGTGATGGAATAATAGATTTTGCATAAAAACCATGGTTAATAAAACGAGTCAAATGAGTAGGATATTGTTTCTTTTATTTAAATGAGCTAATAATTTTGTTAAGATTTACTTGTTTAATGAATAAAGGCTTATTTACCTAATACCCCTTAAACTTTTCTGATTTTCCGAGAAGATCCCCCTCAACTTTCAAAATCTCAAAATACTCCCTTCAGTTTTCTTCAAAATTTCAAAGAACCCCCTCTATTAACCCTCCTTTAATTGTCCTTTAGGCTGATGGTCAGGTGACTTTCTTGTTTCTATTTTATGATGAAATTATTCTTAGTTCATCACGTGTCTTACACGTGTTTCTTTATAAGTGAAGGGCAAGAAAGTCATTTCCAATTTGTTATTAATGCCATTATGGATTAAATTGAAAAATAGATAGTTGAAGGGGTATTTTGAGATTTTGAAAGCTAAGAAGGTTTTCTGGGAAAACCAAGAAAGTTAAAGGGGTATTAAGAAAATAAGTCATAAATTAATGAGAAAGAGGAAACTTATAATGAGCATGAACTGATTCTTAGGGAATTGAAGAGAAGAAGAATTTCAATGATGAAAAAGATGTGCTATTCTCCTTCTATTTTAATAGCTCAACTCGAGCCCATCTGATATAAGGTTTATGGTTTAAAATGTACCCGAGCTGCCTACACACAATAGATAGGCATGAAATGTTTTTGGTACATGAATGTCGAAAATAGTATTCTGAGTCGTGTATGGATTTTGAATTTATTGCCCAGATTATTTTTTAAATGTGCCTTGCTTTATTTCCACCCAGGCACATGGTATGGCCTATACAAGGCACAAATCGAGGCTCAACAGGAGGAATTATAATAGTTTAATTAATTGTATTACTAACAAAAGCGCTAGTTGGATTGCTAAAAAAAAAATTCGTCTGTCACTTTTACTTACTTTGAAATTTTCTTCATTGTTACAATAAAACTTTAGACCAATGCCATTTAAGTAATTTTAAAAATATATATAATAAAACTAACTCTTCCTTATCTGAAATCACTCAAACTAAATATTTATCTCTATCTTTTTATTATTATCTACAATCACTTGTTAACCACTACTATTTTTCTACATTTGCTTTTTAACACATGAACACTAGCAATATAATATTACTATTTTGAAAAAATCATATGAAAATTATAAATTTATGATTATCTTTTCTGTATTTTTTGCTTTTTTGATAAGCACATGGTAAATGCCAATTTGTAATAACTTTTAAAATTTTATATTACTTTAGATAATATATATAAATCATGCCTAAAATTAACTGAATATTAAGTTAACATTGACTTTATCATTCTTTTACATATCTGTAAATCACAATTATAATAAAGACATAACATTTTATATTATAATTATGATCATTTAAAAATATTAATTAATAAGCTCAAATGTAAAATCTTATTATAATATTATTTTTCATTATTTCTTAAACATGCATTGCGCTTGCCCGGTACGTTACAAGATACTACTAGCTATCTAAAATATCTTACATGCTTATGCGGGGTCTGACCAACATACAGGCCAGTGTGGACTACAAGACACCGAACAAGTTGATAAATATGACCCTTATGAAAATGGCCTCTGTGGTCGTGAAAAAAATTACCCAAGAGCCCTAGAAGCCTGATAGGATAGGCCGGCCATGGACCAAATGAGGCAGCAACATTATCAGAATGGATTGCACAACATGTCCAAGCAAACAAAGGGATGTCAGTTGGGCATTATCAAACACGAGCGGCTACTAATGAATGTTCTGCATTGCATATACAATAATGCTGGCGCCCGTTTTGCCTCTCATGCTGATGTGGCATGCCACGTCAGCTAAGCAACAACGAAACCCTAAATTTCTTTGCTCTCTCTACTATTTTCAGATCTGAAGCACCCATCCCTTTTGCCGGCGCCCGTTGCTTGATGGCTCTCTGATTTGCTGCAAGGAGATACAAATCTTCGAGAAGAAGGGAGCGACTTGGAAGCTGATGCTCAAGTACTTGTGTAAAAAGCATTAAATTCAATTTTGTTGTCAATATCATCCTCATGATCCAATATTGTGTAAAAAGCATTTGTTTGGCTCTTTGTTGGCAAATTCCCAAATTAAATGTTTGGGTTTCTATTCTTTGGCCAAAAAAATATATGTTTGCTTTTTTAGCATTAGATTGTGAACCCATGTCCCAAAAATCCTCTTTGGATCACAAGCTGCTGGTTTCTTGAAGCATGGGATGTCTACGCCTCAGCAGCAGCAAGAGAAGAATGATTGGTCCGTGAGGAGCCTGAAGGTGGAAAAACTGAGGCAATACTGTCCATGCAGCAGCAAAGGCAGCTCCTTTCCTCCTCAGATCCACCTCTTCTCACTCTCTCTTCCCTGATGGGGAGCAGATGCTCAGCTTCTCTTCATCCAAGTCGACTGCTCTGCTCATCACAACAAAGATGGGTCACTGCCTTCTTACAATAATCACCACCAACATTACAAAAATCACCATGAATGATTTTCTCAACAAATTTGGTTCTCTCTCTGTTAATTCTGAACCCGTTACATTTGAGTTCGAATGCAAGAGAAAGCAAACTTTGGAAATTTCCTTCTAAAAATATGGAGTAATAAATATAACTTGATGTCTGCCAATCAATGAAATAAATTATAGATACAAACATAAACTGAAGCAATTCTAGCATCACACACTAGTTGGTAGAAACCTTGCAACAAATCGATTTCAAAAACATTTTAGAAATCTCGTGTTTCAAGTACAACATTCAGGGAAAAAAAAGAAAGGATTTACATGTATCAACTCGAATTTGGCTTCTACTAACAAAATAATGGTATTCAAAACTCCACCAAACTAAACTCAATTAGGCATACATTTCCTGTATCCCCCACCCATCCTAATCCAATAAATTCAGCATCAAATAAGAACAAGTACGCAGTGTCCAAGTCACCAATTTAAATACCCATCCAAAATCAAATTTTGAATCAGATCAATTCCAACCACCAACACCCTCCAGAACTTAGAAAAAAAAGACTTAACCCCTCCTTCTCCTCACCTAGGACTTCTTCGGCAGTAGCACGAGGTTGAGAGGAATTTCATGGTCGATATCTGAGATCGAGTGTCGTGGCGGCAAGCTCAAGATGGATTTCGTGAGCGGCGACATGCGCGACCTTGAGGGCGCGGGCCACGGAAGACGATTGGCGCGAATGGAGGTCCCTCGCCTTAGATCTGAAATAGAGAGAGATGGGGAGCCTTTTTTTTAATTTGATGCTAACGTGGATGCCACGTGGCATGCTACGTTAGCGCCGGAGCCAAAGCAGGAGCCAAATAGCATAATTGTTGAATATAATATGTAATCAAGTTATGTTCAATATACAAGCACTGTTACAAGTACTCCTTTGAGTATTCAAATGAGTACCCACTAGACACCACTTTTCAGGAAAAAAAATAAAGGAGTCCTTGAAAATTGGTAGAAAATTTACTAAAACCCCCAATGAAAACAATTTTAAAAATCATGTGGGTACAGAAATAAGTATCTAAATAAAATACTTCAAGCATTTCTCTTATTGTACACATTTGAGCCCCGTACTTTGAGGCTTGTGTATCCTCCACCAGTGTACCAAGTATCGACCCAATTCCATGTCCATTCACGGAAGATGAATTTCATATCGAAGGCGAGAAAAAAATTATAAATAATGGAAATACAAAATTAAAAAAAAGGGAAAAACAGAGAACATTGTTCAACCTGTTGCTAAATATGAGAAGCTGATGCACAATAAATAAGAATGGTTATATATCCGAAATTATCTCTCTACTACACCAAGACTAGAAAGATGGCATGAGACTTGAACGTATTCGTCTCAGAAGCACATGGCACTGTATAGCTTATGATGCGATACCCAGATAGTGATTCTCTCTCTGAAGCTCTTTTCAATTGTCCATCTAGAGAGCAATGCTTCATTATTAACCCCCATCTTTGTACAATAAAGAAAGCACTTGCCTCTCCTATAATTTGCTAATTTCCCGCTTACACCTCTTGCTTTGTAGGGAGAGAGGGTAAAAATCTTGTTGAAAGAGATTTTTAAACTCTGTTGGAGTTTAGCCAAAAAGTGATGCAATCAATAGTGTCGAATACAAAACGTGTCGGTCGTATCGATGTTGAAATTGCATAGGAGGAACCCAGCCTAGTCGACTAGGCTAATGGCCTAGTCGACTAATGATATAAACAGAGAGTTGGCAAATCTGTTTTACTACAATTAGTCTGTTGGCCCAAAGACCCATCACTCTAGTTTTGATGATGATTAACTCATATAGTTATAGTACTAATGATCTTGTGTTTAATTAGTGACAGATTTATGATCAAGATCTTAGTAGGTGCATAGCTTCAACAAAGGATTTAAAGTCAAGTTTTGGAGCTAGCACGGTTTGATCCAAGAGCCATTGGATCGTGTTTGGACCAAGTCAAGAAGATGAGAAGACTTCAAGTGAAGGCTTCAAGAAGATGAAGACTTGTGTCTAGGTATAAGATTTTATTTTTAGATAAAATGTAAAGGATAGATTAGTTGGTGGATTGCTCAAGTACTATATACACACACACTCTTGATTAGATATGATTTCATAAAAGAATTTTCATTTTAGAAAAAGAATTTTTACTTTGGAAAAATATAGTTTGATTTTTGGTATTTCTCATATACACATCTTTAACCAAAACCATGTTTAGTGCTTAATGTCAAAAACATAGATATTTCATCTTGATTGTATAGTGGATCATATCCATACACCATATGCTTTAAATGATGTCTTAAATATCTTATTTTTGTATTTGGTGATGTTTTGAAAAAACATGTTTTGGAAAATACTGTTTTTAGGTTGAGCCATATTTTTCAAGTTACAAAAATAGTTTAAAACATTTGTAACATGCCTTAATTTTGTGCAAGCATGTTTGTTTATCCACGTATAACATCAAAACTATTTTTGTAGATTTTTCTGTTATTTATGGGATTTTATGTGAGCCAAAAAGACCAAGTTTTAAATCCCAGTTTTTCTGTTTCAGGCTTCAGCCAGTCGACTAGTAGACCGACCAAGTCGACTGGGGCTGAAGTCGGTCGACCGGCTCGGTCGACCGACGTGCACAGACGTGCACGCCTAGACCTGGCAGATGGCCGGTCGACCGACCCAGTCGACCGTCCAGAGAGCTCTGCTCTCTGGAAATGCCCCGGCCGACCGGGCGGTCGACCGGACAGAGAGCCTGCTCTCTGTATCTGGCCTCGGTCGACCGGCCGGTCGACCGTAGGCACGACGGTCTAAAATATGACCGTTGGCCGGTCGACTGGACGGTCGACCGACAGGTCTGACAGACCCCAACGGCTAGTTTTTGACAGCCTATATATTTGAGGGTTTGGTCATTGTTTTGGAACAAGATTTCTAGTGGACTTTGAGCCAGATTTTCCTACTTCATTAAAAGAGTTTTCTCCACTAAATTGTGAGCTAATACTTCCAATCAAAAGGGGAGTTTATGAAGAGAGTGTTTAAAAGTGATCTTTGAGTTTTTCCTCCACCATTCTCATCCTTGTTTTTCTCACACAAACACTTGAGCAACCATTGATTATTCATTCTATAGGAGTGTTGTAGTGAGAGTGTTTATTGGTGATCAAAGTGTTTAGATCACCAAGAGATTTTCTTTGTTACTTTGAGGAGGCGGACAAGTGTGTTCGCGGTGGTTTCGAGTTCGTGTGTGAACTCATTGTTTAAGGTGCGGCCTCGGCGAGCTAGTGGGCTCGCGGTGTGTACGGGACTAGGGAGTCCGAGGGATTGTAGGTGTTGCGGCACCAAGGAGTGATCCATTGGGATCAAGCATAGTGGAAATCCTTCGTGTGTCGAAGGCGGGGATGTAGAGCAAGTGTGCTCGAACCTCGAAACAAACCCTTGTGTTTGCGATTGCTCATTCTCTCTCTCTATCTCTTTTATATCTTGCATTCCTTTATTGTCCATCTTTATATGCATGATATACTTGTGTGCTTAAATTGATATACTTGCTTGGGATTGTTTGCTAACACTTGTATTCAACCAAGAGAGCCAACGCAGCACCTCAACCCATATCCAGGGGAATCTTGAGGAGTTAGTCCAGAGCCCTTCACGGGAAATTCGGCTACACTCTTGTGTTATACGTGGTGTTTAGTGTAATAGTTTAGTTTAGGTCATAATAGTTTTTAATTCCGCATTATTCGTCATTAAGTGACCATTAGATTAGCCATTACCTATTCACCCCCCTCTAGGTGATTTACAATTGGTATCAGAGCCAAGTGCTCTTGATTTGGGTCTTACAACCTAGAGTTAAAGATCCTCATTTTTAGGCTAATCACAATATTTGTACACACACCATGGATTTCATGTCACCAACCACTTTTGACATTCTTAACATCCAAATTTGGAAGGTTAAGATGTCATTGTACCTCAAGGCCTTAGGCATTCATGTTTATCTTGCCACAACTAATAATGATTATTGCTTAAATGGTAAAATTTTGAGGCTAATGCAAAAGCCCTACATGCTTTAAGATCTACCCTAAATGATGCATATTTATCTAGGGTTGCTAATCTTGATTTGGCTTTTGTAGTTTGGAATACCTTGATCTCCCTTGGCGAAAATGAACAATACTATGCGGGGAGCGATTCGGACGTTGGAAGCAACACCTCCAACGTGTGCTACATGGTCCAAGGGGATAACCCCCTTGAGGTAACTACCGAATCCGAGGTAGAAGATGAAGATGTTGATATGACCTATGATGAGCTTACATCTTTTTGTCAACAACTTCTAGAAAAATATGACATGCTTAAGAAAGATAACAAGACAATGAAAAAGAAATTTGAGTGCATGCATATAGAACATGATTCTTTTAAAAATAATATTGCTTGTTTAGAAAAAGAAAATGAAGTTTTGAAAAATGAAAACATTTCCTTGATGTCTAAATTGAATGATTTATGTGAAGGAAATATGATTTTGAAAGATAAAATTGCTTTGGTGGAAAAACAAAAAGAAATTATTTTTCAAGAAAATTCTTGTTTGAAAAGAAAAATGTTTGAAAAAGAAAAAGAAAATGTTTCTAAAAAGATAAAAAAATGATTCTATTTCTCACTACTCTTTACATGCTACCATTGATGATAGTGAGATTAAGAATTTGAAAAATAAAATTAATTGTTTAAGCTCAACTTTGAGCTCTTGTGCATTTAATCATAAGAAGTTGGAATCTTTGTTTCAAAAGAAACAAGTTCCCCATGTTCATGCACATCATCCACATGCATATTCACTTTTTGCACGCCACGATCACACACATACACATATGCATCGTAGAGTGTACAAATGTACACATTGTGGCCGCAAAGGCCATTAGCAAAGTTTTGTTTTGATAGACTACATCATATTAATTTTGCTAAAAATAAAAATGTTTGGGTGCCTTATAAAACTAACCCCCAAGGACCCAAAAGAAAATGGGTACCAAAATCCCCACCATTTGTTTTTGATGTAGGTGAGGGCTCTCACAAAACGTGAGAGATTTGGTGCCTTGGTGGTGGTTGCATGAACTAGAAGGACATACATTTGATGCACCGCTATCAAGGAGTTTTGGTGGGACAACCACCATGTTTGGAGTTTTGGAACATAGTTGCTTAGTTGGTAACTATTTCTAAACTCTTAATTTATTTACATGCTTCTTTCATTTGATATCATATAGCATGTTCATGTGTTTTATGTTTTTGTGCTTCATATGGTAAATACTAGTTTAAATGTAGTTTTTATCAAAACTTGTATTTATGCATGTACAAATAGTGAGAACAAATAGACTTATATATGTTTGCACTTCATGCTCATTTGTACCCACTATATGCACATGTATAGCCTAGTTTTGATGATTCTTTCATTTATACTTGTTTTGCCTATTTTCTTGTTTTTACTTCATGTATATGTATTTTTATTCAAATCTAATAAATATACATGTATACCCGTGAGTCTCTTGCCTTCATGCAAATACCTTTGATAGACTCTTTTATGTTTGGAATATGTATGTATATTGCTAGATTTGGATGAATCATACATATACCTAGAAGTTTGTGTTTAAGATGAAAAATGAATTTTTTTGTTTTGTTTAAATAAAAAAATGATATTCATGTTTGATTTGAGCGTCATTGCCTATTTTCATGAAAATTGCTATTTACATGATTCTTGTACACTCACATTTTAAGTATTTTGTCATGATTTTGTTTCATGAACATCTTTTATGAGTTTTATCGATTTGAGTGTCAATTGTTGTGTATTAGGTATGATTCACGAAAAACATATGCTTTGGTTTCATGTTTTTGAAGGATCTTTAACTAGTTTTTTCAAAAATTACTTTTAACTAGTTAATTATTCTTCATTGGGTAGTGGTTTTCACTATAAAATGTTTTCAAACCCAATTTTTCGAAAACCCCTTCCAACCGTTATGGGCGGACGGATGGGCGAGTATGCCTTGCAAGCCTAATTGAAAAATCATTTATCTTGAGCATATGAAGGGTGGAAGGTTATGAGTTATACACTATTTTCACATCATTATTTCAATTGGTATCATAATTTCATTTGGTATCTCAATTGATATATTTTGTATACTCATAATTTTGTTTCTATATATGTATGTCTTCAATGTCAAATTTCTATTATCATACATATATATATGATGTTTTAGTGCTTAATTCACAATTGGTATTCTTTTAAAAGCACAAAGTTTATGAAAAATAAAAAAATTTTGATCATTATTTTAAATTGATATCAATGTGTTTCTATGTCAAAATTTGTTATAAATTTCAATTGGTATCAATATGTTTTACAATAATGATTATTTACATTTGGTATCTTAAAAATTTGATTGTTTTACAAGAGCTCTGATACCTTAAAATTTTTTGTTTAAGAAAAATTAAAATTTTTTGATTGGATTGCCTATATGCAAGGAGAGCTTAACATCTCTTCTACATATAGATTCATGTTGAGTGTATCTTGTATTAGGAGCTTGACAACTCTTCTTTATGTGATACACGTGTGTAGGGGGAGCTTCACATCTCCTTTTATGCATTACGTATTATGTGTTATGTGAATTAGGGCTTGTCATCCCTTCTTCATGTAATGCATATATGTAGGGAAGCTAACTTAGCGTCTTCCTCTTCATGAATGTATATCGCATATAACCATTTATTGATTGTTTGTTTTACCCCTTATTGATCTCTTTGTTTATGACAAAAAGGGGGAGAAAATTTTGTTTTTACTTTAACCCCTTTGTTGATGATTGACAAAAAGGGGGAGAAAGATTTTTAGTTTATATATGCATATCTGTGTTTTTGCATATATTGCGTTTCATGCATAACAAATAAATAATAAGATATGAAAAATATGTTTAATGCATGTTTCTTGTTTAGAATCATGAGCTTTCATTGCATATTTATTTACTCATTGTTTATGCATGAGTTAAGGGGAGCTTCTTTGAAGCTTTACTTTAATCCATGCATGTATAACTTCATGAGTTTTGTCATCATCAAAAAGGGGGAGATTGTTGGACCAAAGGCCCATCACTCTAGTTTTAATGATGATTAATTCATGTAGTTATAGTACTAATGATCTTGTGTTTAATTAGTGACAGATTTATGATCAAGATCTTAGTAGGTGCATAGCTTCAACAAAGGATTTAAAGTCAAGTTTTGGAGCTAGCACGGTTTGATCCAAGAGCCATTGGATCGTGTTTGGACCAAGTCAAGAAGATGAGAAGACTTCAAGTGAAGGCTTCAAGAAGATGAAGACTTGTGTCTAGGTAAAAGATTTTATTTTTAGATAAAATGTAAAGGATAGATTAGTTGGTGGATTGCTCAAGTACTATATACACACACATTCTTGATTAGATATGATTTCATAAAAGAATTTTCATTTTAGAAAAAGAATTTTTACTTTGGAAAAATATAGTTTGGTTTTTGGTATTTCTAATATACACATCTTTAACCAAAACCATATTTAGTGCTTAATGTCAAAAACATAGATATTTCATCTTGATTGTGTAGTGGATCATATCCATACACCATATGCTTTAAATGATGTCTTAAATATCTTGTTTTTGTATTTGGTGATGTTTTGGAAAAACATGTTTTGGAAAATACTATTTTTAGGTTGAGCCATATTTTCCAAGTTACAAAAATAGTTTAAAACATTTGTAACATGTCTTGATTTTGTACAAGCATGTTTGTTTATCCAAGTATAACATCAAAACTATTTTTGTAGATTTTTCTGTTATTTATGGGATTTTATGTGAGCCAAAAAGACCAAGTTTTAAATCCCAGTTTTTCTGTTTCAGGCTTCAGCCAGTGACTAGTAGACCGACCAAGTCGACTGGGGCTGAAGTCGGTCGACCGGCTCGGTCGACCGACGTGCACAGACGTGCACGCCTAGACCTGGCAGATGGCCGGTCGACCGACCCAGTCGACCGTCCAGAGAGCTCTGCTCTCTGGAAATGCCCCGGCCGACCGGGCGGTCGACCGGACAGAGAGCCTGCTCTCTGTATCTGGCCTCGGTCGACCGACCGGTCGACCGTAGGCACGACGGTCTAAAATATGACCGTTGGCCGGTCGACCGGACGGTCGACCGACAGGTCTGACAGACCCCAACGGCTAATTTTTGACAGCCTATATATTTGGGGGTTTGGTCATTATTTTGGAACAAGATTTCTAGTGGACTTTGAGCCAGATTTTCCTACTTCATTAAAAGAGTTTTCTCCACTAAATTGTGAGCTAATACTTCCAATCAAAAGGGGAGTTTATGAAGAGAGTGTTTAAAAGTGATCTTTGAGTTTTTCCTCCACCATTCTCATCCTTGTTTTTCTCACATAAACACTTGAGCAACCATTGATTATTCATTCTATAGGAGTGTTGTAGTGAGAGTGTTTATTGGTGATCAAAGTGTTTAGATCACCAAGAGATTTTCTTTGTTACTTTGAAGAGGCGGACAAGTGTGTTCGCGGTGGTTTCGAGTTCGTGTGTGAACTCATTGTTTGAGGTGCGACCTCGGCGAGCTAGTGGGCTCGCGGTGTGTACGGGACTAGGGAGTCTGAGGGATTGTAGGTGTTGCGGCACCAAGGAGTGATCCATTGGGATCAAGCATAGTGGAAATCCTTCGTGTGTCGAAGGCGGGGATGTAGAGCAAGTGTGCTCGAACCTCGAAACAAACCCTAGTGTTTGCGATTGCTCATTCTCTCTCTCTATCTCTTTTATATCTTGCATTCCTTTATTGTCCATCTTTATATGCATGATATACTTGTGTGCTTAAATTGATATACTTGCTTGGGATTGTTTGCTAACACTTGTATTCAACCAAGAGAGCCAACGCGGTACCTCAACCCATATCCAGGGGAATCTTGAGGAGTTAGTCCAGAGCCCTTCACGGGAAATTCGGCTACACTCTTGTATTATACGTGGTGTTTAGTGTAATAGTTTAGTTTAGGTCATAATAGTTTTTAATTCAGCATTATTTGTCATTAAGTGACCATTAGATTAGCCATCACCTAATCACCCCCCTCTAGGTGATTTACATAGTCGACTAGGCTAAATACCTAGTTGACTAATAGAAGCAACTAATGCGGCTGCAGCAGCGCTGTTTTCAAATCTGATTCAGAATTCGTTTCTGATCCGAATTAGGTGTTTTTGATTTTCTTTTCTTCGTGGCTTCTTTGGCTCTATAAAGAGGGGTATTGTCCCCAATATTTGTAACCTGTAATTGATTGATTCAATAAGAACTCTCTTCCCTTGCCCCGAGGACGTAGGCAAATTGCCGAACCTCGTTAAACATGTGTTCTCTCTTTCTTTTTTTTATTTAATTGTTCATGCCATTGGTGACTCTTCTCTGTTGCCCCTCTTCTCTGTTGCTTGGGATTCCCAACAAGTGGTATCAGAGGTTTTCGGGTTCGACGAGGAGATTTTCGTTCAGGTGGAGCAAATCAACTTGGAGATTGTCTACAGTTTCGTTCGAAGGTAAAGATCTGATCTTTCCTATTTGGATTTGTTTTCACTAATTGTTTTTCGTATTGTGTTGAGAAATCTATTGAGAAGATGGCTGGAGAAAGTCAATCCACGGTGAAATCTGTGAATCCACATCCGATGAAGATCGATGTGGTAAAGTTTGATGGCACGAACAATTTTGGGATGTGGAGGTGTGAGATGATGGATGCATTAACGACATCAAACCTTGAGACACACTCTACGATTGAAAGAAAAGTCAGAGGAGACTTTTGAAAAGAATTGGGACAAGATGAATAGGACAGCGTGTGGTCTTATAAGGTCTTATTTGAGACAAGACATCAAGTATCTTATGCAATGTGAGACGTCTGCAATGAAGATATGAGAAATTCTCGAGAAGAAATATTTGACGAAGAGTATCAAGTCTTGACTGCTTCTAAAGAGGAGGCTTTATTGTTCCAGTTGAAGAAGAGACTATTTATTGCTGAGCACATGAACGTCTACACAAGGCTTCTTACAAATTTGGTTAATGTGGATGTGGATATCGAAGAAGAGAATAAGGTGTTAATTCTTTTGAATTCTCTTACTAATGAAGAGTATGAGACCTTCGTCCTCACCTTGATTAATGGAAAACAATCACTTAACTATTATGATGTGCTAGCTGCTCTTGTAAATTATGAAGTGAAGAGGAAGGACAAGCAATCTTCTTCTAATGGTACATCAGTAAAGGCATTGATGGTAAGAGGCAGAGGTTCCAATCGGAAGGGCAAAGGCGAGCGTGAGAGATCCAACTCCAGAATAGGTTTTAGAGATCTAAAGAAGAACCAATGTGCCTTCTGCGAAGAGATATGACACTGAAAGGTTGATTGCTCAAGTATCAAAGATAAAGAGTCGAAGATCGAGGCAAATCTCGCACAAGTGATCAATATACAAGCTGGTACTTCACAAGCATATGAATTGGACTCAGTCTCATCGACATTCTCGTTCTCCATTACTACTACTATTGATTACTCAGGTGATTCTGAGTGGATATTAGATACAGGAACTATCTATCATGTCTGCCCGAATAGGGATTGGTTTCTAGCTTTGAGAAGCTACATGGATGTTTCGCTATCATGGCTGATGATCATCCGTGTAAAGTGAAGGGGATAGGTACAATTCGTATCAAGATATTTGATGGGATGGTATATCAAGATATTTGATGGGATGGTACGGGAACTGAAGGAAGTGAGGTATGTACCTCGAGTGAAAAAGAATCTTATCTCTGTTTGTGCCTTGGAAGCATTGGGTCATGGAGTATCTGTTAGAGATGGTGTTCTCAAGATGACTAGAGGCTCGATGGTGGTGTTGAAGGGCGTCTGATGCAATAACCTATACTACTTGATGGGTAGTACGGTTACAGGGCGAGTGGCGACTTCTATTTCTTCAGGTGATATTTGTACACAGGTTTGGCATACGAGGCTGGGACATACTAGAAAAAAGTCTTTGCAAGCTCTAGTAAAGAAGGGATCATTGTTGAAGCTTACAGATTGATAGATTTGGATGATGGATAATAAAAGTGATATATATAGCTCAAGCGTATATACTAAGTTCTAGTTGCTCAAGCTCATACAAAGTTTTGACTATTTCTGTGTATTTTTAGAATTTTTATTAAAAGCCTTGATCACACGCACAATATAATCATATAGTTTACTTATACCCTAGTCTAGTCGACTAACATATCTTTCAGTCGACTTGATCCTTTCTATAGTCAACTAAGTCCTTCCACAAAAATATCAGTTTTCTGTTTGTTGCCTGTTAGCATTATTAGTCGACTTATATATACTGCTAGTCGACTAACTCATGTTATAGTCGACTAACCCCTTTCTGCTGGTCGACTAATTATAGTTTTTAGAAACTTATCATCCGTATCAGTCTTGAAGTCGACTTGCTTCCTTGACTAGTCGACTAACCTAGGCTAAAACTGTTCTTCTAGTCGACTACCCTACAGACCCTAGTCGACTAACTATAGTTTCTGACTGTTAAACAGTTGTTGATTTCTGGTGTTTTATCCAACGTTCTAAAATTCAAATTTGAGTTGATAACTTCCCTAACTGACCATTAATTTCACCTATAAATAGGGGTGTTTTCCTAGGCTAAACACACAAATTCAACACACAAGTTTTCCGCCCAAAACTCTGTTCCAAATTCAATATTTCTGAAAACTTGCTTTTACTTTCTGTTCTTCACACAATTCAGATCCTATTGTGAAGAATTCTGAGAATCCACCTATAACAGACCTTGTTCACAATCACGTACAAGATTCAAGGCTTATAGGATTCATTGTATTCATTCAAAGAGTTGTTGTCTTCTTAGTGTAGAGAAGAGTTATACAGATTTGACAAAGGCTATTTTGTCAAGTGGTGTACAAGGAGTTGATTTTGGGCGTGTATCAAAATTAGGATAAGAAAAATCTCAAGCGAGTTGCTTGGGGACTAGACGTAGGTCACAAGGACCGAATCAAGACAAGATCTCTTGTGTTTGCGTTTGCATTTTTCTGAGATTTTTTCTGTACATTTACTTTCCTGCAAGTAGTTTATTTTTTAAAGTTTATAAATACTATTCACCCCCCTCTAGTGTTTGTGTTGCCTTGTCTATAGATCCTACAATTGGTATCAGAGCGAGGATGGCAACGGAGTTTCCTTCATCACAATTCAAAGGACATTCTACACAACGCCCACCATTATTTGATGGATCAAACTACAACTACTGAACGTGTAGAATGAAGATTTACTTGCAATCACTTAACTATGAATTATGAAATATAGTGGAAGCACTATACACCAAACCTACAACCAATTATGATGCTTGGAGTGAAGAACAAAAAAGTCTGTCAACCTTGATGCCAAAGCAATTAACGCGCTTTGCCGTGCCTTGAACAAAGAAGAATTCAATCGCGTGTCAACAGCCAGATCTACAAATCAAATATGGAAGATCTTATAGGTAACACGTACAAATAAGGTTAAAGAATCTTAAATTTCTATTCTTATTCACAGGTTTAAACTCTTCAAAATGAAGGAGAATGAAACCATTGTAGAAATGGTTACATGTTCACCGACATTACAAATTCCTTAGTAGCACTTGGAAAAGAATATACTCAAGTTGAAAAAGTCAGAAAGATCCTTCGTGCACTCACATCAGACTGGGAGAAGAAAACTACTGCAAAAGAAGAAGCGAATGATCTCTCAACAATGTCATTAGAAAACCTTATTGGTAATCTAATGGCATATGAAGTGCAACTTGAAGATAGAAAGAAGGATGAACAACAACTTCAATCCAAGAAGAAAGTACATCCTCAGATATGGACAATTCAGATGACGATGAAGAGGAGATGACAATGCTCTCAAGAAAATTCAAAAAGTTCTTAAAATAAGGTAAGTTTAAAAAGAATAAAGATACTAATGTTAATCCTATTTGTTTTAAGTGTAACAAACCAGGTCACATAAAGAAAGATTGCCCATTGATGAAGTCTAAAGGAAATTTCAAGAATTTCAATAAGTTCAACAAAAAGAAGAAAGTCTTCTAAGCAACTTGGGATGACAGCGATTCATCTTCCTTTGATGAAGAAGAAGCCACTGAAACCGCCAATATCTGCTTTATGGCTCAAGAAGATGAGGTATAAGACTATGCCGAATTACTAGAAGCATTTAATGAACTTTATGATGATTCCAAAAATGAAAAGATTAAAAATAAAGTTTTAACAAAAGAAAATAACAAACTTATCAAAGAAAATTCAATTTATGTTTCTCAAATATCTTCATTAGATTCTCAAAATCTGACTTTGAAAAGGTTATTTCATCTTTAAAAATGGATAATGAGAATTTCTTAAAAGAAAATTCTTTGCTTAAAAAAGAATTTTTTTCTTTAAATTCTAAAATTACCATTTTAGATAAAGAAATGACTAGTTTCAAAATAAAGCATGAAGAAATTTTGAAAAATGTGACAAAATTTAATAAAGAAAAAGAAAATTTAAATGATTTATTGTCTTATCAAAAGATGTCAAATAATCATTTTGGTATTGAATTTTCAAAAGATAAGATTGACAAACCTACACATGTTGGTTTTGGATTTTCAAAAAATAATTTTGTAAAATCTATACATTTTTATAAAAAGAATAATCATAATCCATATAATTCTTTTGTGAAAAAAATACTGATACTATTTCAAAAAGAATTAGGAACAAATATATATGGATTCCTAAAAATCTAAATAATGTGGATAAAAATGCTTATATTGCATCATATATACAACATGTATGTAATTCTTATAATTATGTTTATACTAACAAATGAAAGCCAAATTCAAATTGGATTTGGGTTCCTAAAGGCTAATTTTTTCGGACCCTATCATGATGGGTACCATACAAAATATTTTATCTTACAGGTACCTTATAAAGAAAAGTGGATACTTGATAGTGGTTGTTCCAAACATATGACAGGTCACGTTCAACTACTGTCTTCCGTTCAAATCAAAAAGGGAGGTACAGTAATATCTGAAGACAATAACAAAAGAAAGGTTATTGGTATTGGCATAGTTGGTAACATTTTGAAACCCCTTATTGAAAATGTTCTTTTGATAAGAGGTTTAAAACACAATCTATTAAGTATTAGTCAGTTATGTGATAAGGGTTATAAGATTATTTTTGAAAAAGATGCATGTCTTATATATGATACCAACATGAAAGATATTCTGTTTAAAGTTCTCGTAACAATAATATTTATGAGTTATCAATAACTTGTATATCATCAAATGATAACTTATGTTTACTTGCTTCTAATAATGACTATTTTTTATGACATAAAAGATTTGGTCATTTAAATATGAAAACAATTTCTAATATTTCTAAATTTGATTTAGTTAAAGGCCTTCCAAAAATAGCTTTTAAAAAGGATTATTTTTGTGTTTCTTGTCAATTAGGAAAATAAGTTAAATCATCTTTTAAATCTAAAGATTTAGTTTCTACTAATAGACCTTTAGAACTGTTGCGTTTGAATTTATTTGGTCCTACTCGTGTTGCTTCTTAAAATATATTTTTGTTATTGTTGATGATTATTCACGTTTTTCATGGGTAATTTTTCTAAAGAATAAAAATGATACTTTTAATGAGTTTTCAAGTTTTTGTAAAAGAATTCAAAATCAAAAGTCTTTAAACATAATCACTATTCGAAGTGATCATGGAGGAGATTTGAAAATGAATCTTTTGCAAATTTCTGTGATAACTATAATATTACACATAACTTTGTATTTCCTAGAGCATCTCCTCAAAATGGTGTGGTGGAGAGAAAGAATAGTGTTTTGCAAGAATGTATTAGAACTATGCTTATGGACAGTCATTTATCAAAATATTTTTGGGCTGCAGCTGTTGCTACTGCATGTTATGTTTTAAATCGTGTGCTTATTCGACCTATTTTAAACAAAACATATAACATAGTTCCAAAAGTTTCTTATTTCAAGATTTTTGGATGTAAATGTTTTATCTTAAATACAAGAGATGCTTTAGATAAATTTGATGCTAGATCTAATGAAGGTTTTTTTGTTAGATATTCTACTCAAAGTAAAGCATATAGAATTTTTAATAAGAAAATATTTACTATTGAAGAATCATTGCATGTTAAATTTGATGAATTTTTGACTAAGCCTATTTCAATACTTCTTCACATGATGATGATGAAATCACAGATATTCCTATTGATAATACTATTATATCTTCTGATGATACTAACATTTCTAATGTTGATAAGACTCCTTCTGAGTTACCTAAAGCATATGTTGAAGTAAGGAATCATCCACATGATTTGGTTATTGGAGATATAACTCAAGGCGTTCAGACTAGATCCAAGTTGAACTACATGACACAAATTGCTTTCATATCACTCATTGAATCAAAGAATATCAAAGAAGCATGTGCAGATGATTTTTGGACTATTGCAATGTAAGAAGAGTTGAATCAATTTGTCAGAAATGATGTTTGGGATCTTGTACAACGTCCTACTGATCGTCCTGTCATCAGTACCAGATGGGTATTCAAGAACAAACTTGATGAATCAGGTCAAGTTATTAAGAACAAAGTAATGTTAGTTGCAGAAGGATACAATCAAGAAGAAGATATTGATTTTGATGAAACTTATGCACAAGTAGCTAGACTTGAATCCATTCATATTTTACTTACTTTTGCTTGTTTTATGAATTTCAAACTTTAGCAGATAGATGTTAAAAGTGCTTTTTTAAATGGTTTTATTAAAGAAACTGTTTTTGTTGAATAACCTCCAGGTTTTGAACATGAAAAATTTTCAAACCATGTTTTTAAACTTAAGAAAGCTTTATATGGTTTAAAACAAGCACCACGTGCTTGGTATGATAGATTAAAAAGTTTTCTTTTAAATTCTGGTTTTAAGATGGGAAGAGCAGATACAACACTTTTTATTAAACATGTAAATAAAGATATCTTAATTATACAAATATATGTTGATGATATTTTATTTGGATCTACTAACGATAATCTTTGTCAAGAATTTTCTAAGACTATGCAGAGTGAATTCGAGATGAGCCACATGGGTGAACTTACTTACTTTCTCGGTCTGCAAATAAAGCAAGTGAATGATGGAATCTTCATTTTCCAGTGCAAGTATGCAAAGGAACTTCTTAAAAGATTTGGTATGAAAAATTCTGGTCGTAAAAACACTCCCATGAGTACTACTACATTCCTAGATAAAGATGAAAATGGTAAGAATGTTGATCAGAAACTATATCGAGGTATAATTGATTTTTTATTATATATTACTTCAAGTAGACCTGATATTATGTTCAGAGATATCAATCAAATCCTAAGGAATCACACCTTAAAACAGTGAAAAAGATTCTTCGATATATTAGTAACATAATCAACTATAAATTATTTTATCCGAAATCAAGCACATTTGATTTACTATCATATAGTGATGCTGATTTTGCTGGATGTAAATCTGATCGGAAGAGTACTAGTGGTACTTGTCACTTTTTGGGACATTCACTAGTATCTGGTTCAGTAAAAAGCAAAATTCTGTATCATTATCAACCGAAGCAGAATATATCGCTGCTATGTTGCATGTACTCAGATTTTATGGATGAAACAAACCTTATTTGATTATGGTATGTCTATCACAAATTCACCCATTATGTGTGAAAATATCAGTGCTATTAACTTATCTAAAAATCCAATTCATCATTCAAGTACTAAGCATGATATTAGACATCACTTTTTTACGTGATCATACTTTAAAAGGTGATATTTCACTAAATTTTATATCAACTGATAATCAAATTGCAGATATTTTTATAAAACCTCTTAAAGAAGATATTTTTATGAAATTTCAAAGAGATTTGGGTATTTGCAATATTTCTGATATTTAAATATTTTTTCATCTGTTTCATGCATTTTTTTTCACTTATTAGTCGACTTACTAAAGTCTATTAGTCGACTTCTAAAGTCACTAGTCGACTTAACAGATATCCAGTCGACTAATTTTATCAAACAGAAACATGGTGTTTTCAGCTATTCAGAGTTAGTCGACTATATCGACCAATTAGTTGACTAACAGGAGGATTAGTCGACTAATCATGGACCCAAGTCGACTAACCCTGTAAAAATCTACCCAAGTCGACTAACCCTGTAAAAATCTATGTTCTGTTATAGGATTTTTGGTGTTCGAACCCGACCCATTTCATAAGTTTTGGATCCGATCTCTACATACTTTCAAATCCTAACCATTGATCTTAGTTTTACTTCTCACTTTTACCCTTCCTCCTCATAAAAACCCTTGTTTTACCCGGTTCCTCTCTCCAGCCGCAAGCAACAGTCGACTACAGCAGCAGAGAACCCATTCCTTCTTCCTTCAAATTCTTGGTAAAATTCGTTCCAATATCTTTCTTATACTTCCAATTTCTGCTTTATAACCTTAATTTCAGTTCTTATCATTCTAGATCTAAAAAATCTAAGTTTGCACCATCTTCATCTTCCTCTCAAACAGATTTTAGGATTTTTCTTAAAAATCCGTCCCTAGAAGATGACTACTTAAAAATTTCTCAGTTAGAAATCTTGCCTGGTAGATTTGTTAAGTATGAAGACTTTCATGACTATGATATTGTCTCTTATCTTCAAAATTGTGGTCTTTATACTATGTTTTCTACTGAATCTAGGCAAGGGTATTCTCCCTTCTTGATCCACTTTTTTTACACAAATTTAACCTATGAAGACAATGATGATAATGTTCATATCTATTCTCTGGTTAAGGGTATGCATATCAAGTTATCCCCAAAATTTTTAGGTCGTATTCTTTCTATTCTATATCACGACCTATCTATTAATAACATTGATATGAATGATGATGAGGTCTTATCAAATATCTTTCTTCGAGGTCAAGGATTACCAATGACTAACAATAAATTAAAATCTATTCCTCGTCTAATTGGTCGTATCCTTGCCTATAATATATGCCCAAAAATCGGGAGTTATAACTATTATACTTCTGATTTAGCTACTTGTGTCTATGCCATCATGGCTAGACTAGAAGTTAATTGGGTTAAGATAATTTTTGATAATCTTGTCAAGGATCATACTTCCTTCTTACCGTATGGAGCCTTTTTGTCTCATATGTTTCGGAAATTCAAAATAGATCTTGCTCCGAAACAAGTGTCATCAAAATTTTGAGCCTTTTGATCGTATTGTTCTCCATTGTATAAAATTTCATGACTTTCCTCAACCTCCACCACAACCTTAACATCCACCCTCCTTCTCCACAAAGTTCTACTCAAGTTCCTTCCTCCTCCACTCAACCTAATTAACTGAACCTCCTTCCTCTCAACCACCTCCTTCCTATCCTGATGCCTTCTACAACTCCATTTCTGTTGAAATCTTGACTCCACAAGCCCAACAACAATCTATGCTCAACTCTCAGTCTGCATTGCTCACAAATCAATATCTACTTATGAAGCATTTTATGAACATGCAACTGAAGATGGAGTCTTTTGATGCCACACAAAAGGAAATTCTAGATTTCCTCAAGACCCGTTTTTCACCACCTCCTTCTCCCGAATCTGGCATTTGATGCATACGAAGTTGGATTTGTTTTTGTGTCGCTACGTGTTTTTGGAGTTCTTGCATTTTTTTGTATTTTCTTTTCGCTATGACTTTGGTTTCCTATTGTAATAACTGACATTTTCTGTTATGTTATGAAAACTTTAGTTGTTAATGTCTATCTTTATGATCTGTGACATTTCTCTTTTTGTTAATGACAAAGGGGGAGAAAGTTAGAAGTTATATATGTGCTGATATATATGTTGTGATTGATTCTTGATATCTGGATAAGATATATATAGATACATGATATATGGATATATGGCAATGTTGCAATATTTTATGACTCATGCAGGGGGAGAACAATTATTATCTCTATATTTGTTATAACCTGTTCACTGCAGGGGGAGTTTCTCTGCAGGGGGAGTTTTCGTGCACACATGTTGTCATCATCAAAAGGGGGAGAATGTTGAAGCTTACAGATTGATAGATTTTGATGATGAATAACAAAAGTGATACAGATGCATTGGAGCTATATCTCAAGCGTATATACTGAGTTCTGATTGCTCAAGCTCATGGAAAGGTTTTGACTATTTCTGTGTATTTTTAGAATTTTTGTTAAAAGCCTTGATCATGCATACAATATAGTCATATAATCGACTTATACCCTAGTCTAGTCGACTAACATATCTTCCAGTCGACTTGATCCTTTCTATAGTCGACTAAGTCCTTCCACAAAAATATCAGTTTTCTGTTTATTGTCTGTTAGCATTATTAGTCGACTTATATATACTGCTAGTCGACTAACTCATGTTATAGTCGACTAACCCCTTTCTGCTGGTCGACTAATTATACTTTCTAGAAACCTATCATCTGTATAAGTCTTGATATAGTCGACTTGCTTCCAAGACTAGTCGACTAACCCAGGGTAAAATTATTCTTCTAGTCGACTACCTTACAGACCCTAGTCGACTAATGTAGTTTCTAACTGTTAAACAGTTATTGATTTCTGGTATTTTATCTAACATTCTAAAATTCAAATTTGAATTGATAACTTTCCTAACTGACTATTAATTTCACCTATAAATAGGGATGTTGTCCTAGGCTAAACAAATTCAAAACACAAGTTTTCTGCCTAAAACTCTGTTCAAAAATTCTATTTTTCTGAAAACTTGCTTCTACTTTCTGTTCTTCACACAATTCTAATCCTATTGAGAGTCCACCTATAAGAGACCTTGTTCACAATCACCTACAAGATTCAAGGCTTAAAGGATTCATTGTATTCATTCAAAGAGTTGTCGTCTTCTTGGTGTAGAGAAGAGTTGTACAGATTTGACAAAGGCTGTTTTGTCAAGTGGTGTACAAGGAATTGATTTTGGGGGTGTATCAAAATCAGGATAAGAAAAATCTCAAGCGGCTACGTAGGTCACAAGGACCGAACCAGGATAAAATCTCTTGTGTTTGCGTTTGCATTTTCTGAGATTTTTCTGTACATTTACTTTCCTATAAGTAGTTTATTTTTTAAAAGTTTATAAACACTATTCACCCCCCCTCTAGTGTTTGTATTGCCTTATCTATAGATCCTACAATCATTAAAAGGTGCATCTACCTGTAACATGAAATTGGGTGGACACGGCGTTCTGGAAAAGAAGACGAAAGTGAAATTCGACACCACTATCCACCGCTCGAAAGGTCTTCTTAATTGTGTTCACTTTAATATTTGGAGACTTGCCAAGACTGCGTCGCTTGGAGGTCATCGATACTGTCTCTTTTATTAATAATTTATCTAGGCATTTTTGATATATCTAATGAGATAAAGATTTGAAGCCCTAGGTATGCTGGTGAAGTGAAAGAATATGATGGAGAAACAGATTGGTAGGAAGATTAAAAAGTTCCAAATTAGTAATATTGAAAAATACAACCAATCCTACAATTGGACCAGAACACTGGTATTGGTACTCACTTCACAAATGAAATACATGAGTTGGCTAAGAAAATCAACCGCTCCTTGCTGGAGAAGGTTCGGTGTGTGTTGTCTAATGCATGATTAGACAAATCATTTTGGCTGAGGTGATTGTATATGCTAACCATCTCATAAATGAACTGTCATCGACTGCGATAGGAGACAAAACTCCATTGGATATTTGGTCAGGTGGAGCTGCTCAGAATTATAATTAGTTGCGGGTATTTGAAAGTCCGACTTACTTTAGTGCCAAAGATAACAAGGTAAATCCGTGAGCAAAGAAGTTTGTATTTTTGAGTGCTAGAGAAATATGAAAGGCTACAAGTTATGGGACCCTGAAAATAAGAAGATTGTGTTGAGTAAGCATGTCACATTTGATTAGACTTCATTGTTAAAGTCTACCATCTCCCAGCGGGTGGAGAGGACGAAGACCAAGGATGTATCCAGCGGGTGGAGGTTGATGCTACTCTGCCACCTCCAGTTGGTTCCGGATGTGACACCGGGTGGAGATCTTATAGTCTGTTTTGATGCTGAACAGGTTGAAGATATTGATAAGAATGTCGAATTATTTGCAACTATTGGCACTAAGATAAATCCACGAAAGTGGGTGAAAAAGCATAAATCTCAAGTTAGTGAGCGTGATAAGCTCAAATTGAAGATCGTTGTTCTCCATGACGATATTGGTAAAGAGGTTTATATGACTCAGCCAGTTCGGTTCGCTGCTGAAGATTTAGTCATAGTTGCTTGAGCTTGATGGAGCTCGTTTAGATGAACTACGTGTGACTTGATCTCATTGGGCATGAGTACATATGCAACCACAATGATGTAGCCAGTTGGAATCAACATGGTGCTATATTGTGTTCGGCTCAGATTTGAGAAATCTTCACCGAGGTGGAGAATTGTAGGGAGAGAGTAAAAATCTTATTGAAAGAGTTTTTTAAACTCTGTTGGAGTTTAGCTAAAGAGCAATGCAATCAATAGTGTCGAATACGAGAGCGTGTTGGTCGTATCGAAGTTGGAATTGCACAGGAGGAACCCGACCTAGTTGACTAAGATACAAATAGAGAGTTGAAAAATCTATCTTACTACAGATTAGTCGACTAGGCCAAATACCTAGTTGACTAATAGAAGCAATTAGTCGACTAACATTTTGGCCTAGTCGACTAATGTGGCTGTAGCGGCCCTGTTTTCAAATCTGATTCAGAATTCGTTTCTGATCCAAATTAGGTGTTTTTGGTTTTCTTTTTTCGTGACTTCTTTAGCTATATAAAGAGGAGTATTGTCCTCAATATTTGTAACCTGTAATTGATTGATTTAATAAGAACTCTCTCCCCTCACCCCGAGACATAGGCAAATTGCCGAACCTCATTAAATCTTGTGTTCTCTCTTTCTTCTCTTTATTTAATTGTTCGTGCCATTGGTTACTATTCTCTAGTACCCCTCTTCTCTGTTGCTTGGGATTCCTAACATGCTTCTGGGGGTTAAAGGTAAAAGTTCCCAATAGTAATGGCTGCCAAGCAACTCCAGTTGATCCCAACTCAGCGAGTCTGTCCAACAAGTAAAAAGAGGACATTTCTGCGGCTAACTGCCCCTGAACCTGTAGTTACTCGGGACCTTGGTTCTCTTATTTCTTCCTACTCTTGCTGGATATGTAAGATGTTGGCCCAAGGTTACAATCACTCGGTTTTATGATTTTAATGATAACAAAACATATGTAGTTATTTGTACTAATCAAGTTCAAGTGTTTAAGTTTATCTCAGGGTTTTAAAGATTCAAGGATTTTCTTCCTCTAAAGGAAGGTGTTGGAAACTCAAGAAGGCTTAAATATGGGATCAAAGCTCAAAGCACTCAACTCCCTAGTGGAGAAGCCTGGTTGAAGATCTTATAGTCACCTAGAGCCTTAAAAGATATTAGTTTGTTAAAGTGTGGAATATAATAGTGATACTCAAGAAGTTACACACACAAAATACACGATTTTAAAAAATACAAGTTTTGGTAGTATTGATATTTTGCATGTTTAGTTTTGATACATGTCTCATAATTTTTTTCAAAATTTTATAACAAGTTTAGAACATGTATTACATCATCTATATATTGCTATATTACCCTTAAATCAATACAAAATATTTTGAAAATTGTTTGAAATTCAAAATCCATACAGAAAACTGTTTCAGGCCAGAGCGGTCGACCAAAGACCATTTCAGGCCAAAATGGTCGACCGCCCGGTCGACCGGGCCTTTGACCAAGGGGCGTGCAAGTTTGTGCACGTTCTTGGTCGACCGGTAACCCTTGCGGTCAACTGATCGATCGACCGATTGAAAGACCCTAACTCTCGGTTAGGGACCCGGTCGACTGATAGTTTAGTTTTTCATTTTAAACTACCGAGCGGTCGACCACCCGGTCGACTGGAGCCAACAGTTCTTTTCTGGATGACCTGTCAGTCAGTCGACCGACAGGCTGCCAGATGGCCATAACAGCTAGTTTTTGAACTGTTTTGTTTTTAGTAGATTCCAACGGGTATTTTTGATTTCAAGTGTCTAAACACACCCCAAATGACCTGGTATGATTTATAAATGATATTTATTCATTGCCTATATATATGAGTCATTGGTTTTAGTTTTAGATAAGAAAAATACACAAGTTTACAAGTTTTTAAGTTTGTTTCAAAAGAGAAGTTTTTTTAGCTTTCAATCATCAAGTTCTTTCTTTCCAAAGCTATTTTCTGTTGGTTTTAAAGCTCCTCTATTCTTTCTAATTGAATTTCATCTTTCACTTAACTTCTTCAGCAACACTTCACATTCTAATCTATAGGAAGTTATAAGTGAGAGTGTTTGTGATCTAGTTAGATCACCAAGAGTTTTGTAATCTTAAGACCCATGAGAGGAAGGCAAGGGAAGAGATGGCCCCACAAAAGAAGAAAGTGATTGCTTTCAAATCCACTCCCACCATCTCCGACAATGATGATGAAGAAGGATGATGAAGAATTCTCTTTCTTAGTGAAAAATTTAAGGAGGATGTATAAAAGGCCAAGTTTAATAATAGAAGAGATGGAAAGGAAAAGAAGACAAGAAAGTCATATGCTTCAATTGCCGGTAGCCGGGCCACATGGTTGCGAATTGTCGGGAAATCAAAAGTAAACCTTCAACCTCCAAGAAGCCCTACAAAAAGAAGGCTCTCAAGGCTTCGTGGGACACGGAGAGTGAAATCGATGAAGAAGTGGATACAACACACGTGTGTTTCATGGCTAATGATAACACACCTAAGGGAACATCCGAACCCTCACTTGACGATTGTGAATTAACAATGGATAAATTGGGTGAGAATTTTGAAGAGTTGTCTAACAACTATGATTTCTTTAAAAGAAGTATTTAAAAATGAAAAAAGAAAATGAAACCCTTCAAAAGCAAATTGTAATTCTTTATAAAGTAAAAGATGATTTATCTTCCACACTCTTATCCATACAAAAAGATTTTGATGCATATAAAATTTCACGTAAAGAAATTTTTTTATTAATTGATAAAAATGAGATTCCTATTCTAAAAGATAAAAGTAATTCTTTAGGAGATGTATAAAAGAAATATGACTTTGATAAAGCTAGGTTGGAAGCAATGTTTCCTAAGAAACTTACTCCAAAGAAACATGTTCATACCATACATGCTCATCATACTACACATACCCACACTCCTAAATCACAATATATACATGCACATCATGCTAGACATACTACTCACACAAAACATGTTCACACCCCACACTCCCATCATGCTTTTATTTAATGTAGAGTTTATTCATGCACTTATTGTGGCCGAAAAGGTCACTCAGCTAAATTTTATTTTGATAGATAAATGCTTCAAATGAGCACATGTGGGTTCGAAATGCTAACATTATAAGACCCAAGAAATTTGGGTGCCAAAATCAACCAATTCATTACTTGATGTAAGTACACACTAAGTCTCCAAGATGTATGGAGCAGTGGTATCTTGATAGCGGTTGCTCAAGACATATGACCTGGAATATCAATAATTTTACAACCCCATTAAGATACCATGAAGGTGGCACTGTCACCTTCGGAGATATTCCAAAGAAAAAATTATCGGTATAGGTAACATTAAAATGGCTCATCTCCCTTAATTGAAAATATTGTTTTAGCAGATGGTCTCAAGCATAATCTCTTGAGTATTAGTCAACATTGTGATAGAGATTTTAAAGTAATTTCTGATGATTTAACTTGCAATGTTTTAGATAGACAAACCAATGCATGTGTGCTTTCTGATTTTCGTGAAAATAATGTGTATATGATTGATATGTCAAATTTACAATGCAATGCTACATGTTTAAATGTCTTTAATGAAAACTCTTGGT